>JABUQX010006263.1:0-25748 GCA_015478945.1 Trachelipus rathkii
CACTACCTTTACACCTGATATCACCTTTCTAACAATTATTTGGAAATTAAAAAATATTATATATAATATATTTAATTAATTTTAAATAATAATTATATTCCTAAATTTAATTAAAAAATTTTTAATATATTATAATAAATTTATTCTAATATTTGTATTTTAATTAACTTCTTTAAATCAAGTAGTTATTTTAAATTATTTTATAAAAGGGGACATACAACGTTGTGAGCAGGTTATTAATATATAGAGATTTCTTTTACAAAATACGTAAATAGTATAAGTATTCACTTAACTGGACTGCTCGAGTTCAAATGTGTTATTGATAAATGATATAATAAATAATTAAATAAAATAATATATAATATAAATTATAAATAATAATAATATAAGAAATAGATAATTTACTTAGAAATATAATGAGAAAAAATAATAAATTAAAATATGAATTAAATAAATTAATAGATGAGAATATACTTAAAAATCACCTAAAGATGAATTATATAATAATAGTAAACTATTAAATTAAATTATAATAAGTAATCATATAAATACACAAATTTAATATTATAATACTTAATACTAAAATGTCATATAATCTATAAAAAATAATTACTAATCGTAAAAACAAATTTGATTATATTTATAAAAATCATCTAATAACTTATTAAATTAAATAAGTAACATAATTAAATTTATAAATACATGCTAAATAAAAAATTGATTTTTCTATATAATTACATATAATTAAATTTAAAATATCTATTATTAAAAAATAATATCATATTTAAATATATAATTTATCTATGTTATTTATATACTATATATCATATAATATAGTATTATATGCATATAATATAGTGTACTCACTAGGTATATAATATATATAAGTTATTAGTATCGGATACCTCTATCCATATATATCTATATATCTATTATATATATATTTATATACGTATATATAATATATATAATATATATATAATATATCATATATTATATATATATATAATATAATATAATATATACACGTATATATAATACATACTATATATAATATACTATATATATATATATATATATATATATATATATATATATATATATATATTATAATAGTATATATATATATATATATATACTAATAGATTATTATCGCATATAACTTTTATATAGTGGTATATACACTATAGTATATATATACTAATACCATATATACTATATATAGCGCGTTAACCGTTCCTTATATATATATATAGATACATATAATATATATATGATATATATTAATATATATATATATATATTTTCTTCCATTTTAATATTGGCTCAATATTTTCGATCAGGAAGCTAATTCTGATGTCACCCCTTGGGATCAAAACACCAAATTTCACTCCCTAGATCATATTTTATCTGGGGAGGGGTGTAGGAATAGCGGAAGAGAGAGGGGGGAAGGTCACTTCAAATTATTTTTACATTCCAGAAAATAAATAAAATTATAAAAAATACAGAAAAAATAACTTACACTATTGTGCGATATTACGTTTCACAGGGATTTACTTATAAAGGCAATGGAGGATTGAACCCCCAGCCCTTTATGGGTGGGGGTGGGGGTGGGGTGGAGGAGTAGTTAAAACCGCTAAAAATGTCGATTGTTCCTGCTTTCATTCTATTCTCTATACTCTTCTTTTCTGTCTTCTCTCTCTTTTTCTTCTCTTTCTCCCTCTCTCTCTCATAGTTTAATTTACATGTAATGAATGTATGTATGTATGTATGTATGTTGTATGTATGTATCTATCTATCTAATCTATCTATCTAAATCTATCTATCCTATCTATCTATCTATCTATCTATCTATCTATCTATCTTGGCCTTATTTCAAAAATTTTTATTAAACTCTCTCTCTCTCCTCTCTCTCTCATCTCTCTCTCTCTACTCTCTCTATCTCTTCCCTTATATATATTTATATCTTCAGCCTCTCTCTCATCTTCTCGTCTCTCTCTCTCTCTTCTCTCTCTCTCTCTCTCTCTTCTCTTCTCTCTTAATGAAATTGAAAAATATTTTTCAAATCCCAAAACTTAGAAGGATGTGAATAAATGAGAGTTGGGAAAGCGCGCTGAACTGATCAGATATTTATTTAATAGGCCATATTTCCAATCCCATGTACATACACTAAATACAACTATATTATATATATTATATATATATATATATATTTTATATATTATATATAATTATGATATTATATATAGTTATATATATATATATATTAATATTATATTATATTATATATCACTATATAATAAATATATTAATTATATATTTGAAATTTACTTATTTATAGCATCTCCTTTATTATATTTTCGCCTGGGGAAAAAGAGGTAAAATTTGGTTATTTTAATTATTTTCTTTGGTTTCTTATCGAACTAAAATAAATGTACCAATAAGCTCTCCCTTAGTGCCAGGGTGGTTGATTTTTTTCAGCAAATGCCAAAGTGAAAATAAAATTAATGACTTTAAATACATAAAGTTACATTAAGTGAGGTTATGATACGTTAAGTAAGGGTATGTTGAGTTATTAAGATAGATGAATATTTTAAAACTATAATATTTCTTTAATTAGCTTCTTCGTATTAAAACCTACAACCGTTTGAAGAGACTGGTAACTTTATCTTTAATGCTTATTGGTTAAAAAAAAAAAAAGCTTTTAAAAGTGGGAAAAATTCAAAATTTTAATTAATATGCACATTTTGGTGAAATAATGATCCTACTGAATAGCCATATATTATATATATATATATATAATATTATATATATAATATATATATATAATATATATTATACTATTTTATAAATATATTATTATATCTATATAATATATAAATATAATATATATATATATATATTACATATATAATATATATAATTTATATATATATTATATTAATAATATAATATATATATATATTATTATCATTATGTATATATATAGTATATATATATATATTAATATATATAATTATATATATATATGTGTTTGTAAGTGTTAGATGTGTGTAGGTTGTCGTAGTATTTTGTGGTGTAAGGGATGAAAATAATATCTCAACTGTATCCTGCTATTTTTTAATTACTATAATAAATATTATTAAAGGTACGTTGAAATTTTGATTGTTTAATTAAAATTAAAATTAAACAATGCAATGTGAAAAGAATTAACTTTATTGTGTTCTTCAAAATAATTTCAAGAATTGGTGTATTTTCACCTTTCATGAATAAAACTTAATAAATGCAATATCATTATTATATTATATTATTTATTATAATTATCATTAATGTTAATTAGAATTACTTATTATAAGGTTTTTTTTTTTTTTAAAACGGTAAATTAAATTTAATTATTTTAATGATAATTTTTCCTTATTAGTCAAAAATGGCGTAATTATTATTTGTAATTAATTATTGGTATTATTATTAGTATTATGTAATTATTTATAATTAATTATACACTATTCTTATTCTATTATACTTATCTAATTTTATCATTAATATTACTATCATTAATATTCTGCTTCTTCTATCATTTATCATTTACTCAACAATTATTACGTTAATCATATTCATCATATCATTATCATTACATTATTTAATAATATTAATAATATAATATATATAATTAATAATAATAATAAATATTAATAATAAATAATAATAATAATAATTAATAATAATAATAATACAGTAATAATCATATAATATATAAATAATTAATACGTCACATAATCATAAAA
The DNA here is from genome assembly GCA_015478945.1 of Trachelipus rathkii. Classification (NCBI taxonomy): domain Eukaryota; kingdom Metazoa; phylum Arthropoda; class Malacostraca; order Isopoda; family Trachelipodidae; genus Trachelipus; species Trachelipus rathkii. The sequence goes on from JABUQX010006263.1 coordinate 3,786, forward strand.
ATAATAATAATAATAATAATAATAATAATAATAATAATAATAATAATAATAATAATAATAATAATAATAATAATAATAATAATAATAATAATAATAATAATAATAAGATACGTACGAGGTAGTTTGAATAATAATAATAATTAATAAATAATAATAAACTAATAAATAATACTAATAATAATGAAATAATAATAATAATAATAATAATAATAATAATAATAATAATAATAATAATAATAATCATGCAAAGAAGGCTTCTATATTCAAAAAAAATGAAAATCTCAAAAATTTAAGACTTACTTATGTTTTTAAGAAAATTGTTGCTTTATTTATGTACATTTTTTTAATTTAAAGTTTTTTTTTATAAAGCTTTAAAAGAGAATTATAAAGTATTTATATAAATATAAATTTAAAAAAAGGAAAAATTATTAAAGTCCCCAGACAATAGGCAGAATAATGCAGACTTTAATTTAAACTTTAAATAAGCTATCAAGAAGTTTCTGGAAACTTTATGAAGAAAGTTGGCATTTAGCGCTTTAGACTGTGTAATTAAAGTTGGGCTTGAAGACTTCAAGAGATATATATATATATATATATATATATATATATATATCACTATAATATATAATATACAAATATATAATATATATATATATATACTAATATTTATATATATATATATTATAACATAATATATATTATAATATATATTTATATACTACTATATATTAATAATATATATATATTATACTATATATATAATATATATATATATATATATATATATATAATATATAATACTATACTATATATATAATATATAACAATATAATATATTTTATTATACTATATTATACTATATATATATATATTATATATATATATATATTATATATATATATATATATATATATATATACCTTATATATATATATATGGATCAGTGGCGACTCTCCAGTAACTTTTTACTGCTCGGGCTCTCTCTCTCTCTATCCATCGCCTCTCCTCTCTCTCTCTCTCTCTCTCCTCTCTCTCTCTCTCTATATATATAGATATATATATACTATATATAGTGCCTAGTACCAATCTATTATATATATATAGTTATATATATATTATAATTAGTATATAGCGTCTATACATATATAGTATTAATAATTAATCATATAATATATATATATATATATATATTAATATATATATATATTATATATATAATATATATATGTAATATATATATATATATATATACTACTATATATATATATATAATATATATATATATATATATAATATATATAATATATATATATATTATATATATATATATAATAATATATATACCTGCCCACTCGGATGAAGGAGCCGTCACGTTTTATGAATGATTAAAAAAATAGCATTATTCAATTGCAAAACCCGATTCTTACAAAATTTTTGTTTAATATTTGTAAATTAATCTTTTATAATTGTATTTGTAGCGATTTTCGCTTTCATATATGCCATGCCCTCCATAATGCCCAATTTTCGCGCATAAAAAATTAAAAAATTTTATCGCGTAACTTTATGAAATTTGAAGGGAAAAAAATTGATCGTTTCTTCTAATTTCTAATAAAAGATAACTGTCGGGCTAAGCCCAGAGCAAGCCCGAGTGTAGGAGTCGCCTATGATATATATTAAAGTAATTAATTATACTATAATATATAATATATATATATTAATATATAGTATATATAGTATATTCGTTTACCATATACGTTATCCTAATTAGTAGATTATTTTATACTATTCCTTCCCTAAACTACTAATTTCTCACCTTATATCATATATACCTACCAGTCCTATCTCCTATATACATTCTATATATATATATAATACTACTCTATAATATATATATATATTGTGGCATATATAGTGTGTGTATAATATGGACCACGGGTTGGATACCCACCTGCGTCTGGATCTTAGGTAGCAATTTACCTTGAGAAATTTCCGTACCCCAATAGACAGTTAGTGGCTAAACTGAACTGGTGAATTGGCAATTTTTCTATAAGAAAAAAAAATATCTAGGCACATCGAATTCTAAATCAAAACTCAATACAATGCATTTTTTACCACTATAAACCAGTGGTTGAGTTGACAAAGTTTTAACAAATAATTCTCTGCTTTGTCATAAGGTCTATCTACAGGTTTGCCTAACTAATCAATGCCAAGACCCCATTAAACCAGATATAATCAAAATAATATGACAATAATAATATGTTCCAGAAAATACCCAATGCAACACTTCATCGTCACCCTATCACATTCTATCTACCTTTTAAATCCAATACGCCAAAATCATTCCTTGCATATCCATTATCTCGCGCATCCAAACCTATTTTTTTGGAAAAATATATGCAACCTGGACTACTACGATATTACAATTCTGAAGGCAAGCGATTCCAAAAAATTGACTACTAGGTGGCTAAGGAAGTCCTTTTCATAAAGAAATCAGTGTGATGTTTTCTCTTTCCATTTCATAGTATGATCACTAGATCTCCCATCATGGCCTGGTATAATAACACGAGTCTATATGTGAGAATCTTCTTTAACTACAGAATAATATTCCTTCTTTTAGGGATAACCTTTTCTTTCTCTCTATCCAAAAAACATAAATTCAGTCTATAAGTTATCTCTATGCATTTATTTCCAGAAACCCACAAATCATGCAATTATAACTCTGTATTCTACTGCGTCCAGCTTAATCAATGTCTCCTTCTTGGTAAAGACTCCAAAAACTTCTGCAGAATATTAATTAAAAGGCGAGCAGAAATTTCTTTTATACAGCAATATTACCTGTTTATAATATACCTGAATTTTACATTGTTCTATTTCAGTTAAAAACATTGTTCTGGATTTCAAAATTAGAATTACTAACCACCATCTAAAATCCTTTTTCATTGTCCAAACACATTGCCAACCATTCAACCCATTTTATGTTATATTAAATTTTTGTTCAAAATAATCTTAAAAGCTATATTGGCAAGTTTTAACTAACTGAATTTCATTTCAACATAATTATGAATAATCACATCCATTTATATATATTATCATATATATATAATAGTATATACTACTAATATATATATATTTTAATATATATATTACTATACGGATATATATACACAATATATAATATATTAATATAATATATATATATATAAATATATATATATATATATATATATATAGCCTACTATATATATTATATAATATAGTATATATATATATAACACTTATATATATATATATATATAGTATATATATATATATATATACTAACTTATATATATATATATATACATTATATTCTTATATATATATATATATATACACTATAGTATAGTATCATATATCATCCTATATAACTAACTATATATAGCCTAGGTATACTTATATATTATATTGTATAGTAACTATTATATATATTATTTCTATACCCCGGCTACTGCTACCTTTAGCCTTTTATTATTTAGTGGTCATATAGTATATCGCGTAGTATATATATATTATATATTATATATAAATAGCCACTTGGGTTGGTGATTGCTTTTTCCATTGTTCTATTAAAATAATAATATAAAAAGAATATCAAAAAATCAGGAGTGGTTGTTTTTGATTTTGTTTTTTATATATGACCAAACCCCTCCCCCCCTCTCCTCCGAACTGCATATTTCAACAGAATTAGTAAACATTAATACCTTAATAATTACCTATTAAATCCTATAAGTTTAGTAAATTTACATTATTAATTTAGTTTTACTTTATATTTTATATTGAATTATACCGCATAATTTCTGAATACTTTTATACTATAAAAGAGAAAAATTGAAATGACTTTGAAACCTACATTGATGAATTTGCTTATTATGTATGATGAATATATACTTATAATTTATCGGTGGATAACTGGGAAATAATTTTAACTATATAAAAAAAAAAAATTTGAACTAAAAATAAAAATATAAATCCATCACCCTGCACTCCAGAGTTTTTTTTTTCAACCCACATAATCAATTGAGTTTAATCAACTGATTTTAACTCAATTTTTTTTAATCAGTGTCCAACCTGAATACATATATATATATATACTACTATATATATATATATAATTATATATATAAATATATAATAAGTATATATATATTAATATAATATATATTATATATATAAAATACTATATATATACTATATAATATATCTATATATATATTATACTATATATATATATTACTATAGTTGTTAATCAATAAGTGATGAGTTATACCTTATTACTGAGTACTATTATAATCAGTAACATAATGATATATATATCATATATATTACCTTTACCTATCTTTATATAAGAGGATGTACCGAATACCAGAACAGAGGGCCAATACCACCGTGATTATGTCTTTGTGTGAGGTGTGCAGATACTGATAACCTCAGATACTTTAATTAATATAATAAATACACAGTAATAAGATAGAACATTTGTGGACTGCTTAGGCAACTAAGGATTGCATTTCCTGTACAACCCAATACTTCACGCTCGTCCATCTTATTTTCATATTTGCTGTGCCCAGTATATGTATTTTATAATAAAAAGTAGTAGTCTTTAAAGGGAACTATAAATGTAAATCATAATATTAATAACCTTTTAATGTTTTGGTGTTTTATCGTCAAACCCAATATAAATTTTATCCAATTTTTTACAGTAAAGTATTAATTAACGGAAGTCCTCATTATTCGAGTACTAGTTTTTAGTATATTTCATGACTGAACACATGATTACAAAACTATTTACACAGTCAGATTGTTTACACTAGCTAACAGATATAAAGAATAACCATAAATTACAATAACGAAAGATTATGAGACTTTTCAAGTAATCAAGTACTAAGTAAAAGACAAATATAAAAAAAATGCTATTATTCAAACATGAGATTCAAAATACTAATATTAAACCTCTTTAGATAAAAGATTAAGGTACTATCAAATTCAATACTCAAATTCAAATAATATCCCTGCAACGGTGATGCAAAAACATAAAGCTTTCACTAGTAATACCTGGCGGAGCCCTGTTCCTTTTTTGAGTGGTGTTATTTAACATTCTCACCTCTACACTAAAAAAATATGCTCGGGCGGGTCTCGACTAATGATGAGGGGGGCTTGATAAAATATTTTGGCTTGCAAAGCACCAGGGTTGGTGATTTTTTTTAATTTTTCTTAAAAAAAAATTCAAAATAAAATCAAAAAATCAAAGATTTTTTTGAATTTTTTTTTTATGAATTTTTTTAAAGCACAAATTTAGGATAGTGAGTTTCATTATTTATTGGATAAATTTAAGCCAGCTTATCTTATCAGCCTAAATTAATAATAAGCTTTATGATAAATATAAATATATTTTAGTTTAAGTTATTTAATTATATATATATTATATTAAATATATAGTATATTATTATTAATATATATATATATAATAATATATATATATATTATATAATATTATATATATATATAACATAATTATATTATTTATATAATATATTATGATATATTATAATATCTATATATTAATATTAATAATATATAAATATACTTATATATATTACTATAATATTGAAATAATTCTAATTTTATAATTTAACAATTCCTTATATTGAAAATTAGATTATTGAAACTACATTGATTGAATTGCTTATAAATTGTATTAGATGAAATATAATATTTAATCATTAATCAGGTGATAATATTAGGACAATATATATATATAATTTAGAAAAAAAATAAAAATTTGCATCAAAAATCAAAAAATCAAAATAAAATCATCAAAAAAATTCATGATTTTTTCAATAAAAAAAATCAAATTTAATTTTAATTCAACTGATTAATTCAAATTTGATTTTTAATCATGTCCAACCTGATAATAGTATATATATATTATATATATATTCAATTATTATATATATAATCATATTAATTCTCTTTCTAATAATTATATTAATATTATATATATAATAATATATAATATATTATTATATATACTTATATATTAATATTATTTATTATATATATTTAATATATATATAAGTATAAACTATACATATATATATATATATATATATTTGATAATATATATAATATATATTTCATATATATATATACTATATATATATATATAATATATTATATAATATATTAATATATATATATTATATATATTATATATTTTATTATTATACTATTATAATATATATTTATATATAATATATTATATATATATATTTATATATAATATAATATATATACATATATTAATATATATATTAATTATATATATATTATATAATACTAATATAATAATTATATATATTATATTATCTATATATTATATATATATAATACTATATTATATATATATTTATTTTTTCATCATTATATATATATATTGGTATATAAAATAATATATGTATTCTCATATATATATCAATTTATATATTATATATACTTTATATATATAATGTAATATATACTCACTATCTTTATATATATATTATACCTCTATTATATATATATATGACTTAACGGTATCATGGCTATAAATTCTTATATTAAAATATACTAATATATATTATTATATTATAATCATTAATATACTATATAATATTATTTATTATATTTATTCTTATATAATATTCAATCATTTATAATAAGATTTCGAAAAACAAAGTGCACCCAGACACATGAACCTTAAAATTCATTTTTAAAAGGCCCCCAATGATAGAGCTTAAAACGACTGGATAGGCTACCCAGAACATTGCCCCCAGTAGTCACAAAACACTAACCACAAAACAAAGAGTATAATAATGAATATACTATACCTATATATATATATATATAAATTATATATATATATATATATATATATATATATTATAATATACTTTTTATATCCACTATATATATATATATATATAATATAATATTATTTATATATATATATATATATAATATTATATATATACATATATATATATATATATATATATTATATATATGATATATCTTATATATAATAATATATTTATAATAGTATAGATATAAAAAAAAAACTATATAGCTATATATATATATATCTATAGTAGGCGGATATACTTATATAAATTAGCCATATTATCATATTTTTCTATATAATCATATAATATATATTATATTATTATATATATATATATATATATATATATTATTATATTCTATATATATATATATATATATACTTTATATTCATTAATATATATATATATATACTATATATATATATATATAGTTAATATATATATATTATATATATTATTACTATATAATATGGATACACTTCATACAAAAGAGGAATATACTTTTAAAGATAATAAAAAAAAAAATGGTCTGAATAGCGAAGCAACAGTTTTATAGAAAACTTTTAAGAAATGGAGAGTAAATTAACTTTTTTAGAATTGAATAAAACTTAGAATCGGAAATATTCGGATAAGTAAAAAAACGGTTTCTTTTTTTTTTTTTTTTTTTTTTTTTTTTTTTTTTTTTTTTTTTAATTTTTTTTTTTTACAGGGAAGAAAATTGTAACTTGGTCAATATTACTCCCTTTTTATTTATTTATTTTTTTTTTTTTTCTTTTTTTTTTATTTTTTTTTTTTTCTTTTGGCAAAATGAATTTTGTTTTTCTTCCATTAATAAATTTTTTAACAAGTTAATTAACTAATAAAAAGAATACTTCAAAATTTTCGGGAAAAAGAACAAGCCCTTCTACAAATATAGGGGAATGGGTTTAGGGTGAAGGGTGGGGTTTGTAAAAAGGAGGGGTGGGTTCTCTGCTTATTCAAAAATTTTGAACAATGAAAATTCACATCAGGATGACTTTTTAAACAATTGACGTCACCTCAACAGGAAATGACTTTTTAAATGATGTCACATCAGGATGACTTATTTCACAGCGGCGTGTCACATTAATGACAAAGGATGAGTAACTTCAGGATGACTTTGAACAAGACATTATATTACAGGATGACTTTTGAACATGCCGTCACAATCATGGATGGACTAATGAATTAATGACGTCAACATCAGGTAATGACCTTTAGAACAATGCCTGCATACCTTTATGGATGATTTTACTGACAAAAAACGTCACACCAGGATGAATTTGACAATTGAAGTCCAATTTAACGGATGACTTTCGAATAATGAAACGTTAAATATCAAGGATGACTTTTCAGCAATGACTGTCCATAGCAGGAATGCTATTTATATAACAAAATAACTTTCAATCAAGATATGACTTTGATCAAATGAACACCTCATCATGGATGACTTTATACATATGAGCAAACGTACACCTAGATGACTTTGACAATATCGTACCACAACAGGATGAATTTGGACATGAAACCTCAAATTAGTTATGATACTAATCGAATAATGAAAATGTTTCACAATCATAAGGATGATTTTGAGCAATGCCATCACAGATCAGATGACTTTTATTTTAAACAATAACTTCAACATCAGGATGTTTAATCAATGACGCGTCCATCCAGGATGACTTTGAAAATGACCCTAACACATTTCATGGATGTCTTATTGAACATACGTTATATCAGGGTGGCTTTAATGATTCAAATGACGGTCAAATCAGAATTTACTTTGAATCCAATATTGAGACGCATATCAGAGATGACTTTGGACATATGAAACGCAACATTAAAGATGATTTTGGTAACATTGACGCACCATCAGGATGACTTTTGAACAACGACATTTCTACACATTAGGATGACTTTGGATCTATGAATATAAACAATCTAGAAATAAACTAATTGGAAAATGTACCGCCAAAATCAGGAAATAATTGGACATTGATTTTCACATCAGGATAGACCTTTGATCACATATGGAAATCACATCAGTGAATGACTTTGAACAATGTAAGATCAACAACTCATGATAACTTTAGGACAATAACGTCAACAATAAGGGATGACTTTTAGCAAAATGACGTTTAAATCAGGATCGAACTTTTGAAACAATGACATTCACATCCAGGATAAAACGTATTCATCCTCTGCACAACGACTAATTAAATTGTTTACGAGGTTCCCTCTGAGAGTAGGCCTTTACCCTACCAGTTGTTTGCCAACTTTATCATATAATTTCTGTGGATGACTTTTTGTGAAACAAGTATTTTAGGTTCCTTTTTGATAATCACATAAAATATTATTATATATGGTGGAGTTTTCATTAAAATGCGTATGATTTGGCTAAGCCCCTTCTTCCAATTCAGATGAGACCTCTATCATTCATGCATGTTAATACGTATTTACATTACCATCCTAATCAAAAAATTTTTACTCTAAGAACTATAGATAGTCTTTCTCCATTTTGCTATTTAGAGGCAGCCTAAGCCAGACATTAATGTTGTGAAATTAATAATTAAATCTAATTATTAATATTAGATAATAATTGAAAAAGTGAAATAAAAAGAAATATTCGATTCATGATTTCTGCAGCTATCTCTTTTTTTAATTGTTTAGCTCATAGGGCGTAACTCTTAATTTAGGTTAGATTTTAGTAGTTAAATTCTTTAGGTAGTTGTATCATACCTATAGGATCCGGGCGAAATGATTCGAACCCGGGACATTTTTATCGTGACTCTGAGTTCCACGAGCAAACCTTTGACCACGTAAACGCCATATATGGATAATTTAATATGATAACCAATAAATCATGACACTAAATAGTGCGAGATAGATAGTATTCATGATAACTACTATCTATCATGACAAACTATAATCATGAAAACCATCCTCATGAAATACACTTCAATCAAGGAGATACTAAGAATGAGGAATAAATATATTTTTCCTTAAATTATACTAATAATCTATAAGTTACTATAATCATTCAGATACCATGAATCAATGATTAGACTATATAATCAGGACAACTGTAATCATATGACAGCTATTAATCTAATAATAAGTTTATAAATCATGTATTAAACCATAAATCATGAATTAACTCTAATCATTGAATAACTATATGCATGAATTAACTATAAAACCATTCGATAACTTATACATCACGATAATCTGTAATAACAACTAAAGCATGCATTTATTTAAAGATTATGGAATTTCTATGTAAATGTATAATAAATGAAACATTCATTAATATTATATGAAATTAAATATACACTACCATACCGTGTAATGATAAATATTGGACACACAACGTTTATTGCATAAATTATACAACACGACAACGTTAGGTGTGGAGAAAACAATACACACACGTTGATAATATATCCACACACGTATGAATGATAATATACACACCATCGGTGTATGGTATATAAAATGGTACACCACACTGCCATCTAAATAATTACACAAATAAACGTTATGATAAATATACACACACACACACGGTTATGTTGATAAATAAATACTACCACAATCACACCATACGTATGAGAAACATCACATACGTGTATAAAATTACACACATACGTGCATGATAATAATATACAAGCATATAAGTGCCTATGAATAAATACTACAACACACATACGTGTATGATAAATATACACACATACGTGTATGATAAATATACACATATACGTGTATGATAAATATACATACGGGAAAATGTATGATATAAATAATACAAAGGATGAAAACGGGAATGATTTGAAAAACGAAAGGAGCAAAATCTTCAGTCTTAGAAAATATAAAAAAGGAGAGGTAATTTCGTCGTGGTCTTAGAAAAGATAAAAAAAAGAGAGGTAATGGTGACCTGGTAGGGATAGCAAAAAGTAGACATTTTCTTTTTCTTTTTCTTTTTTTTCTTTCTTTTTTAAAAAAAGAAGAGGAAACAAAAATTGAGAGAGAAATAGTTTATTATTGTCTGGAAATTTGCTCGGATTTTTATTGATAGTGTTTATATTGATATTTTACAATCAATAGGAACCGGTTGGTGGACTGTGATGGCGTTTAAAATATATTGATTCACATGTTCTTTTATCAGAACTCTATTTTTAATTTAACAAATAGATTTATAAAAGTTTAAATTGTCATTTTACGCCGAGAATGTAAAATATTAACGGTAAAAAAATTGGGAACATAACTACGGATGGGAAAACGGTAAGAGATTTGAATAAAGGATTGATATATGTATGAAATATAATACAAAGAATTTTTTTATGGAAATAATGTCAGAGGAGTTAGATAAAAAACATGATAAAAATGATAAAAGAAATCATAAGTAAATAATGTAGAGGAGATAGATAAAAAAGCATGATGAATGATAATGAAAATAGAATAGAAAGAAGAGGTATAGGAAAAAGTAAAAGGATGGGAAAAGGGAAATATGAAGATAATGAAAAAAGAAACAGAGGTGATGTTAAATTATGAATACAATAACATGATGAATATGATAAAAAAATGAAAACATGCGGAGAATGTTAAGTCTATATTTACAAGCAAATAATAAATTTTTAGTTAAGTAACGTTTAAGAAAAAAAAGAAAAAATGATAATAATGGTAACAGTAGACAGCTGGATGAAATGTGAAGAGTTAGATTAAATAATTGTCATGAATAATCCGTATTATAAAGACAATACCGAGAAGAATTACCAATGTAATGTAATAGTAGGCCTGATATGAAATATATTATCTAAGAGGTTTTGGAAAGGAAGTATAATAATAATAATAATAATAATAATAATAATAATAATTCAATAATAATAATAATAATAATAATAATAATAATAATAATAATAATAATAATAATAATAATAATAATAATAATAATAATAATAATAATAATAATAAAAATAATTAGATCATGTAATTTCACCGTAGGAAGAATGTATCCCCGTTTCTAAGACGGGTGAGCTCTCGATCACCAACTAAGTAGGAGAACAAATCCAAACAAAAGAATATTTCACACACTTGTAGCGCTATGATGTTTGCTGCTCAGAAGCAGATCTGCCCTAAGTGAGCAGATTCACATGTTACATTGACAGTAGACTCATCCAACACAATAAATAAACAAAAATACTTGACAGACTATGATGTTTATTGCTTAGAAATAATGTATCTGTTCTTAGTGAGCAAACTCCTATGTTACATTGAAATAGGTAAAATAATAATATACCTATTTTAAAAAAATAGATTAACAGAAAGTTTTGTTTTAAAACGGTAAGGTGGACCCCACACACAATAAAAATAAAACAAAAAGTATTAACTAACTTAGCCTTTGAGTGGACGGTAAAGTCTTTACTAGTCGGTGTTCTTGTTCTAGCAGTTAGTAGTTAGTAGTAAGTAGTAGTAGTAAGTAGTAGTAAGTAGTAGTAGTAGTAGTAAAGTAGTAGTAGTAGTATTAGTAGTACTACTACTAAATAACTACTAATAATAATAATATATAATAATAAATAATAATAATAAACATTTTTAATTCAAATAATTATTAGTTATGGTATAATAAAAGTAAATGTATAATAGTCAGTTGAAAAATAAGAAGATTTGATAATACATAAAAATAATAATATACATTATATAATAATTTAATAAAATATAATAATAATATAATAATAATAATAATAATAATAATCAATGATGTTTATATGAGTAAAGAGATACGATAAAATAATAAAAATATAATAATTAATAATATTAATAATAAAATATTATTTTATAATGGTATATAAATAGTAAACAGTATTAAATCAATATATGAAACATAACAAAGATATCGGTTATTCTTAGAAATTTAAAAGTATTATAGCAATGCTTAGAATAACATTGATAAAAAATGGGGAGAAGTGGGAAGATGTAACGTAATAATAGAAGTAATTAAATAGATATATAGAATATATTGGTAAATTTGGCATATATATCTATATATAAATAAAGAATATATATATATATATAATATAATATATAATATATATAATAGTATATTATATATACATATATAGTAAGAGGTGTGAAAGATAAGAAATTCTATAAGGAACTATAAGAGTAGTTGAGTTCAGCTGTGTGTAGTCGTAATGTGTGTGTGTGTGGTGTGTGGTTACGAGCGCAAAGAATGTATAATTACTAAGAAAGAATATCTTATCGTCCACCAAACAAAGTACATTGATATATTTGCAGGAATACAGTGTAAGAGCTGAAGGAATGACTTGTTGATTTGCAAAAATGAATTATGAGATGATAAATAAGGAACTGAGGATGTTTTCTATTGGGAGGAGGTTCCTTAGAGACGGTGTATATGACTCAGGTTTTGAAACACCTTTTCATCATTCAACTCTACTTAGAAGAGCAAGTTTTTTCATTCATAATCATTAAAGGAGAAATAGAAATTTTTTTATCAGGATTTGAGAAAATGCTTAACCTGTGCTAATTAACACTCATTTAATGTTAGGAATAGTTTAAAGTAGAGAGGTAATAGCTAGCTAAAATTTATGAACTATAGGAAAGCGAATTACTTCGATATTACATGCTTTAGTAAAAACAGATATTATGTCTTTATGAGCAGAATTATGTCACATGCCGCCGTGTTTCCCTATATAGATAATTTGAGGAGAATGCATTACTTCGATATTACATGCTAATATACCTACTATTATATATATATATTATATATATTATATATATATAACACTTATAAATATTTGGTTAATTGGGAATTGTAAACATAATTGAACAACTTGTGTAAATGTACATGAGTTCATTCATGTGCGTGTATTTAGTATTAGTGGCGCTCTCAATTTTATCTGCTCTCTTCATAATGAGCCAATATCGTAACAGAATCTGAATTGCCTTATAAGACACACTCTGGTTTTTCTCGCTACTGCACTATGTACTAGTGGCCCTGGTGTTTCGGTATAATACCTAATATTATATATAGTATATATACTATGAGCTGCAAACGACTCACTTAGCAATGGTGATTGTGCTTATTACTAACTACCAAACCGAGTTAGTATCATCAGAGTAATTCAACTTGGATTATCACTTATATCACTACCCCTACGTATGAGAAGGTGGTAAATTCATGCTTAATACGCATAATCAACTATTATGTATAAGTGATACTAGCAGACACAATATATCTTATTATACAATGGTTGTATAGTATACGAGCTAATATTTTCATAACTGATATAGACAAGTACTCAAGATAACAAATGCCCCCAGCATTAATTATAGATACTTCCACTCTCTCTATAAAAATTTTGGATTTCAGTAAGGTATTGTTAGTATACTATATTATAATTATACAAAATGGGACCCATATATTATATAGTACATCACTACTCAACACTAAATACAGTACCCTGTATAATATATACTGTGTCTACTGGATAGCTATGTTAATTTTGCACATTAATAAATAAGTACTATGTTAACGCAGTACAGAATATCATGTCCTTCTGTTTTCTATGTATTAAATACGTCTCTAAGGCATTGAATTGTGTGTTTATATTTATATGAGTATATAGTTAATATTATTTATATTGTATATATATATCATAATTATATTATATTAATAGTATATAATATATATATTAAATATATTATTATAATTAATATATAATACTATATATATTAATATATATATATATATATGATATTATAAAATATATATATTAATATAATATATATATATATATATATATAATATAAATATATAATAAATGATATATGAATTTATATATAATATATTATATATATATATACTATATGATATATAGTGTATATATTAATTATATATATATAAATATATAATTATAATATTAGTTTAAATATATATACTTATATACAATAATAGTAATTATATATAATATATAATATACTATATATATATATTATTTAATTATAATATATAAGTATCAGTGGAGCGAATGACCATATAAATTATTTGTCGGGGTGAGGCTCAAACAAAAATTCTATTATATATACTATATATCATAGTATTAATAAATAATATAATTATATATAGTATATATAATACTATATTTATTATTATTAATAATTTAAAATAAAATATCATATATATATATATTATTTACAGATATATTATAATATATAATAATATGAACTATTAGTTAAATATATTAGGTACTATGATCTCTATTATACAAGTAAATTTAGAGTACTGACATACCCTGATATATCAGAAAACGACCATATCATAATGTTAAACATACAAACGAGTAAAAATGGGCATTAGTTTCGAATATACACATGAATTACTGGCAACATCATTTATTATGACCATGAAATTCAGATTAAATTTCTAATTCTGTGTAACATAATCTATGTTATAATAATTGCGATGACTGAGGATAGAAAATACATATGAGTAATCTAAAATACATTCAATTCTGTTACTTTGCAGCTTATAGATAAGTATCTGGATATATACTACTATATTCAATAGGAATTTCGATAACCCATAAAATCGTTTTTCTTTATATCACTTTCGACCTATAATGTCCAAAAAGAGGATTATCTTCTTCAAAACCTCTTATAATGTGATTTTTTCTCTCAAAGTATGTTGTTTTTCATGAAATGATCTATTATGTAAGATTAAAAGCTATCACTCTGTGAATTCTTTGATACGTCATTAAATCATTACACAAAGATTATATAAATTGCCTCAAAGTATTCTGCAAAACTAGACCTTAAATCATTTGAATGTGTGCACTGGGGTATCCGAGGGTGAGCGACACCACACGAATACAGAATGTTACCCTCTATTGCGTTTTTGCGGTCTCGGTATCCTGCCTCGCATGTGATGCCGCTTAAGTTACAATAAAACAATCACCATTAATTATATCATTTAACTGTCCCTTCATATACTAGCCGTCTTCATATATTCCAAACGATAAATCATTGGCCTTGCGAGTAGTCTTCCGTCTAATTGTGGAAAGGAAAATGTATATTTTATGCAGCTTATTATCACGTTCGATACATATGGCGATCATATATCACACATCAAAAACTTTCCAGTATTTTTTGTTATTTGTTATTTTATACAGCAGTTAATATTTTATATTAATACTTCTCTTACTTCTCTAAATTTCCTGCATTAAAATGTTCGTTGATTTCAAAAAATATCGTCCTCATCACAAATCTAACAAAATCACCAAATGTATAAAAACGTAAAAGTAAGAGTGTGACGAATAAGAAGAAGATATTTTCTTAGGAAATCAACAACATTCGTTTTAAATAGTTCACGAGAGAGATTGAATATGTATCTGATATATATGATATTATTATAGTAGACGAGATAAAAAAATTAAAAATATTATGAGTAAAATCATGTGAATTGCGAATACGACTAATCTCAGCTGTTCGAGATTTTCCAGATGCTGTCTTACAATTCCTTCACAAATAAGAATTCCAGCCCTGAATAATATCTTTCAGAGTCTAGCAGCAGTTTTACTAGTCTGAAGAGAGAGAACGGAGTATGGACTGAATTGAATGACTATATTCTTTTTTATTAACTTTAAAAAATATGACACGAAGGTAATCTACGGGGGCTCCACCCCGTACCCCCGACCCGTAAATTAATGTGAAATATTTAAAATATAATGGTTTAAGTTTAATTATAAAAAAATATGAAAATCATGGATGTTTAGAAGATACCGCGTTAAACATATCGAAATGATCTAAAGAAAACGATATTTTTTATGGGTAACAATCCTAATATATAGTTTGTGCATTTTCCTGCCAGGCATCAGATGTTATTTTAACTAAATTTTACTTAATGTGCAATTAATAATTATTAAAAAAAATCTGTTGCTTCTGCCATTAAATGTTCGCCGGTTTTCCAAAATCGCAATTCATGTTGTTATGTAGCTTATTGAAGTTTTTGAGGACTAACAGGTGTCGGCTGAATCTGGAGACTGGCCAGTATATACATATATATAGCTATATATATTATATTATATATATATATATCATTATATATATTAAATAATATATATATATATATATATATAATATATATTATATATATATGTAAGATATTATATATAATGTTATATATATATATAATATATATATATATATATATATATATATATATATATATAAATATATATAATATTTATATATATCTTTTTTATATTATATATATATAATATATATATTATACTATATATATATTATTATATATATATATATATAGTAATAGCTCACTCAAATTAACACATCACTAGCCTTAGATGTACGTTACAGAACAGAAAGGACCAGCAACTCTGGGTACTTTATTATGCAATAACATTTAGCATCGAGACACAGATACAGGGCTGTATTAGTTTTGTTGATGGTGTATTAGGGTTCCTTGCCATTGCTATACTTATTCAAGGTATAATTGACTTTAAATCAACTTACTCCAGCTTTCGAGAGTTGGGGGAAGGTTACTGCTGGGGTCATGTTGAAGTAACGTGTGTTCAATCAGTATTGAATTAGCCGCTTACATATGATAAAGATGCGCGTCACTAACAAGTATTAGTGCGTAGAGATTACCACCCTCCGTACCGAGGGGTATGGGTACCGTGAACTCGGTCAACGGTTTGGTGTAGCACACACACAACCATTGCACGGGTCGTGCAGCGGTACCACAACACCCAGGGCCACGCAAGGCGGCGGGACCAGGTCAGGCCACGCTGGACGACTGGCGTTGAAGGGCAGTAAGAGAGCGCCATACAACAGAAAGGCACCTTCAAATACAGCTACAGGAGGTACCATCGAGGGGCGCGACTAGCATTTACCCGGGAACACGTCGGCATATGAATATTCTGTCCAAAGACAAATCTGTTCTAAGCAGTAAACATCAAAGTTACTCCTTCAAGTTCAAGAAATTTTGTTTGTGGAATATTTGTCTTATTCAATGTGATTTATGACGCAACTGTTTTTGAACGGGTCTGTTCTAAGTTCTAACCAGCAAACGTATAATTTGTTATTCTAAGTTCAGCGTCAAAATTCATTCTTTTCATATGTATATTTAACATTTCTTCAATAATCCATAGTTCTAGTTTGATTTTGCTATTTCTAGTTCACTACTAATTCTAGTGTACTATAATAAAGCAAAGCTTGAAATTCAGTAGAGGTTCGAAGACCAATTTTCATAAGATGTATATCTAACTATTTTTCGAATGTAGTAGTAGTAGTAGTAGTAGTAGTGAGTAGTAGTAGTAGTAGTAGTAGTGTAGGTTATAAGTAGTAGTTAGTAGTTAGTCAGAGTGTATAGATTTTTGCTAGGCAAGAAATTTTAATGTTTTTTTTTTATTCATTTTCATTCTGTAAGTAATCTTCAAGGTGTTACTTTTGTTCTTAAATTTTATGGCCGCAATAAATTATCATCTTCTCTCTCTTTTGGTTAGCGAGGGGTTTGTATATCCTCTTTGATCCTCCAACTCAATATTCCTCTTCTTTTTGTTAGGAGATGGTTTTATATTCCGCCTTGTTATCCCTACCAAAACCAACTGAAACAAATAAAAATTTGAAAAAAAAAAAAAAAAAAGATTTCAAAGCCATTCAAATCTAATGCTGGATGATTTAAGAAGTAACTGTTTAAGAAGTAAGTCTTCTTTATTACACCATAACACCTCCACACTTCTCATAACACCCGCGGCGCTCGGACACTGACACACACATACACACACACATCAACACACACACACACACACACACCACACACACACACACACATCAATCACACACCACACAACATCCAACACACAACACAGGTAATACGTCCTTCCTTTTCGTGTTCTGATGGTTTCAAGTTTAGTTTTAACGGACTTCGAGATTTGTTGTTGACAGCGACGAATTATAATTAAAATTAATTTAACTTCTGCACTTTATATTATTAAACGGATATGGAATACTTAAAATTTAGTGATCAGAAAAATTTCGGGGTGGCCATGGCCCCCTGCCCCCCCCCTAAATACGCCCACTCGTATATATATATAATATATATATATCTATATATATGTGGAAACTAACACCTGTCCCATGCCGATACCAAGCCCAGATAAAGAAGGAGGGTCCAGACCAGACTACCTATAGATCTCTGGCAGGAAAAAAAACGCGCGATGTGTAAATAAATTGTTTGCTTGCAATTCTCAAAGTGAGCCTCGGAAACCAGGTCGGATTCAATGGAGGGCGGACACTTTAACCTGAAAACGTAGACACAATTTGATTGCACTAAAATGAGTAGCATGAAATATTAATATCTACTACTTAGTAGAGATAAGGGAGAATAGATTTGGGAGGTGAGAGAAAAATATAGACGTCATGGGTATGGCGGAGACGAGATTTGGTGGTGGAGAGAGTGGAAGAGATTTGGGAGACAGACGATTATGTTTGGATGTTCTTTGGGAATTTGAAAGAAAGATCAGAATCGAGTGACCATCACATGGCACCTGGAAGTGTTGCTGCTAACATGGCAAGAGGTGCGGGCTGGCGGGTTTGTTTTCCAAAAACTTAAAAAACATTAAAAAGGAATTTGAAAAAAAGTATTGTAATTGTGAAGTGTTAATGGGTTAAAGTAGTGAAAATTTCAGGTGTACTCTGTTCTAAGTAGGAATGGTATACAGAAGAAGAAGGATACCTTAATAAAACTGGAGGAAGTGTTATGGAGCAGATTTAAAACGGTGATCTAAAATGTGGAGATTTTATATGTAGAGTGGAAGTAGAGTAGAAAAAGAGTGGAAAAGGTAATGGGAGCTATAGAAGAGTGATAAAATTGGAAGTGGGTGGATGATAAAATATGTTGGAGCACATATAGACCTTTTGGCCCTTGATTGACCCCATTGAGAATCGTCCGACAATCATGCACATCTCCTATTGGCAAAACCGAATTTTTGCCCAAATTTTTTCCTGTCCTGACCTTTTTTGGCCTTGATGTTTTTTTTGGCCTTGACCTTTGACGGTCCTTCCGAAGAAAGCAAACTAGCCAGACGGAGGCGAAGCTTCCGTCGTACGTATTGCCCCTAATTTTTTCGCCACCCTTTCGGTCTTTCCATGGTCAATTTGCACGTTCAATTTTTGCGCCCTTGACCTTTGTGGCAACCTAAGAACGTATGAGGTACTACCCTGTATCTATCCTACACTTAACACACACCTTACACCTACACACACACACACAACACGCACTCCACGTGTCATGACTCTACACTTTCACCGTTCCTCTTGCATCTACACTTATCCCGAAATCCTTTTTTTTGGGGCCTGAAGGCTAACCCGTCTTCACTCTTTTCAGTTCCACTTTGGTCTATAAATAAAAATATATATAACCCAGATACAATTATCGACATACCCACCACTCGCAAGTTTAGGGAGATTTAGTCACAAGTCCAAACGTTGGATCTGGTAATGGAAGGATATTTTTTTAACAATCAAACATACGCGTGCCCGGGGAAGCTATAATAATATAGTAATAATTATACTAATAATAATAATAATATAAAATAATAAAATAATAAAATAAAATATAATAATAATAATAATAACACTAATAATGATAATGTAATATAACAATAACAAAAATAATTATAATAACATTAATAAGTATTTTAACTAATAATAAAAATAATAATAATATATAATAATAATAATAATATAATAATAAAATATGAAATATAGATAATGAATATTAATATGAATAATGAAAACTAATAATAATAAATAATAATAATATAATAAATAAATAATCAATAATAATTATATATATATATAATAGTATATATATAAATATATATATATAATATATATATATATAATATATATAAATATATATAATATAATATAATATATAATATAATATGTTATCTTTAATAAATACTATATATATATATACATATATAAATAATAATAACAAACATACTAACTTTTTTTGTATGGATGTAGAGAGGAGAGAGAGAGGAGAGACAGTTTCGTTTGCGGCCACATTTCGAAGCATATACAAGTTGTTACACTTTTAGAGCCTATTTGAATATCGAAAATTTTATTTTAATCATTGCCTAGACCTTTATTTTAAACGAGGGTACGTATTGTAATTAATTGTTTACTTTGTAATTATTTTATATTTTGAATTAATTACCATAGTTATACGTATTGAATATTTTATTGAATTATTTTATTTTATTAGGATTAGGATATTTCACGTGAAACGAAATCTTTGAATTCGAACCGTAAAAAACACGTGGAAGCCAATGCTATCTATTGTTCCTATTTAAAAACTTAATAAATTAAATTGTATTTCGAATGATTTTAAATTTTTACTTATTGCATTATTTTTAGATTTTAATGAATTTAAAAAATTACGTATTGTAATTATATGTATGTACTGAGTTGAGTGTGTGTGAGAGAGGGCTCCTCTTTCTTCTTGTGCACGACGAGACGTGGAAGAATGATCAGGTTCACCGGACATAGCTTGGCAGTACTATGCTCACCTGTACGGCAGAGAGAGGTATCCAGCGGCATCTGCTGAACTATGATTAGAGTCTGTAGTATATATATATTAATATAATATAATAATTAATAATATATAATATATATATAGTATATAATATATATAAATATATATATATATATATATATATATATATATATTATAATATTATAGATATCTATCTTATATAAATCAAAAGTATACTATATTAATAATATTATAATATATATTATATATATATATATATATATATATAATATATATTATTATATATATTATATAAGTATATATATATAGTATTACTAAACTATATATATAATATATATATATATATATATATATACTTATATATATATTATAATATATTATAATATACTATATATAATATGATATATATATTCACCACTACAC
>JABUQX010006264.1:0-20000 GCA_015478945.1 Trachelipus rathkii
CAAAGTTTTGGACACCCAGCAACTTTAATTCCCTCCCACCATGTTGGCGATCGCTAAGAGATTCACATGTTCTTTTCGGTTACATCCAACAATTAACGTTACACATCCAGTTGTTGTAAGAGGATGTCAGTAAATCACTCGGAAAATGTTTGTTTTAATATCCTCAGCAATTGCTTACGAACGTAGACTTTCGCCCGTAATGTACTTTGCTTAATACATAATGCTATTAAATGTCAGGCTAATTCTAAACATGAATTATGCAGTAGGTTTATACTCACATTCGCACGGTCCATCGTATTTTCGATCTATCAAAGTCTATTGCTAAGTCGTATGTATTTTCTATCAGAATGTCTCTTGTTCGATACCCTTGGGCCTTTATTTTGTGCGACTGCAGTAGTGTACAACATGTGCTCGCTAGATAGGTATACTCGACACTCCTCTGGGGTGGACGAGGTTAGGTCTTCTGAGAGTTTGGTTAGTGATCCGAATCTGTTCTTCCTGCGGGTGTACGAACTTCATGTGTGTGTGTGAGAATAATTCTATTACTTTCTTATTATTCACGTTTACGCTTTTTCTTTGTTTTTTACAGTAATATTTTATCCACTTATCAATATTACCCCTGCCTACCCTCTGTTTCCTCCTCTCTGAGTTTAGAATTAAACTCTATCTACTTCTGTTATACTATATATCTAATCTGAGAACATTTGGGTTTGTCATGTCTCGATCGGCCTAGCTCACATCATGCTTCCTCGACGTATCAAATAAATCATTTTAGGCTTTCTTTATTTATTAAAGATGTTCTTGTTTTCAAATTTGTATTTGATTCTTCTTGATTTCATTTTTACAAAAGTGATCTTTATGATTTCATATGTCTCTCTAATCTTTCGGTCTAAAATCCCCTGTTTGGCCCTTCCGTCCGGCCCGCGGACTTGGCCTCCCCTATCACCAGCCACCACGAAACCCTACTTACTATCTTCGGAATCACTATATCTATATCTTGAAGCTCCTTACAGACGACGTTATTACAATCGCAATGATGGAAAGTTTTTGATTACAGGTTAATATCTGAATTGCCCAATAAGCCCAAATGTTTTAGTATATCACGATCTTGGTCTTTTTGACTTTGATTTGGCTGTCCTACATAAGAAAAATTTCTTAAATATTATGAATCGGCAAGCACGTACATTTTGACACAACCAACACCATAACGTCTACAAGCACAACTGTACAGAATTTCCTCAGCCAAGGGGTTTGCAGATGAGTTCATGCAGTATCTTTTAGCACCAGATTGTTTATTAAAAATTAGCCAATTAGCCAATATTAATATATATATATATCTATATATATACTATAATATATATATATATATTATATATTATATATATATATATTATATATTTATATAATTATATATTTATATATATATATATCAGGTTTTGAATCAATAAGTAAAATAAATTAATAATTTTAAGTAAATACAATTAGGTACTCTAGGCTGTTACAATATTGTTATTTTTTTGGGAGGTTGGGTTCAAGATGCTAATTAGTTTGCGATTGACAAGCACTAGTGCCGTGATTTATATTAGCACATCTGAAGTTTATTAGTTAATTTATTATTCATCATCAATAACCAAAGAACAATTTCATTCTTTTTTAAATCCTGGAAGATTAATTCTCTCGAAATAAAAGACAAATTATAAACATTATATTAATTAGGCAGCACACTTAATTTTCTATGGAGTTTCAAAAATTATCAAATAACTGGCCTTGTTAGAATCTTTTTACAATTTTACCTAAGGTTGAAATCAATGATCGAAATACTTCATAGTTAAATCTTACACCTATATTCAAATCTTCTATTTCACTCGACCCCACTCTCACTACAGTGTATGCTTCTCTTCTCTCTCCTCTCGCATAATGTGTGAATGTGGTGGTTGAGAACTTAAACTTTCATTACTCTTATGTGTTTGTTACCTTTTCATGACATCACCAAGTTAAGTTTTTTTTAACATCATTATTGTACATATACAGATATGCATATGGCTGAGTTTATTTTTAAACATTTTAAAACTGTTTCTTAATAAAGGAATAATTGTTATTTCTATGGATTGGATAAAAATTCACCTTTCTAGGATGTCGATTTACTCATTATGAACAAATCATTCAAATAATATTTTACGCTTAGAAGAATATTAGATCAAAGTATATAAGGGGATTTAACCAAAGCATATGATTAATTCGCGCATACGATCGTGTACACTAACCACGCTTACCACATCATTTACAACAGAAATGTTGCTGGTGTCTTCCTTATAACTATTACTCATCTTTGTAAAAGCTGCTTGATCTCATAGGGTTTGTTCAAAGGTACTAGAGCGATACTACGCAAAGGCATACTCTCATAGTATCAATTGCGATCGAGTCTTGATCTGTCTTGGTAGTTACTCATTATGTACTAGCTATCTACTCGAGTGTCAAACTGGTTGTTTCAGACCATATGTTTATCTAAAAGATGACTATATATGTAAATGGTTAAACAATTTTTGAATGTTTCTATATTATATATTAAATTTACCTAGCAAATTAGCAAGAATGATAAGCAAAAAAACGAGTGGCTAAAAATTAGTTTTTTTTTTAGAGGCAACTTGATGAAATTAGCCACAATGGCTAAAATTAGCCACATTGGTACCCTGTCCTCAGCACGTGCACTTTCTTTGGCATTGTCACACTAAATATTATTTTTTTTACTTCAAATTATTAACAGAGTATTTTTTACGTAAACGCCACCCGGTCTACAGATCTGTAGATAGCGGCGTTTCGATGATACATTCTTAATTTTGATTTTTTTGGACCACATAATATATTATATTTATATATTAATATATATATATATAATATAATAATATATATATATATTATATATTATTATATATATTAGATATTATATAGAAGATAATTATGTTAAATATATTTTTATAATTATTTCTTTTCGTCATTTTATATATTAGACATATAACCTATATTATATAAAAATATTAATATATTATACTATATATAATAATATATGTATATATAATATTATATATATAAATACTAATATATAATATATTTATATATTATATATATTATAATTATATATTATAATATATATTATATATATATCATATATTTATATATATATATATATATATATAATATATATATATAATATATTAATATATATATATATATATTAAAATATATACATATATAAATTAATTATATTTATTATTATTATATATATTATATATATTATATATAATATAATATATATAAATAAATAAATACATATATCTTATATATACTATATTATATATTATATATATATTATCAAATATTATATATATAATATTAATATATATATTATTATATAATATTATATATATATATATATATAATATATATACAGTAATATATTATAATATATATATATATATATATATAATATATTTATATATATATATATTATATATATATATCTTATATATTATATATATAATAAATAAGTTCGTGACAGTTCATTGGATGTACATTACTACCTGCGTTAAACGCAAGAAGATTCAAAGAACGACTACCAGATTCATCAAATTAACATTTGGAAATAAAGAACAAATTATTGCGGTACCAAAACTAAAAAGCTCTGTTGTTACAGAGGAAGCTGAAGCAGTTTTCGAGAGTCATTAGGGAACTTGGACTTAAGAGAATAGCACGATTAAATGTGGTGGACCAACAGGCTCAATACATCGGTCAATATGCTTGTAATACTTTGGAACAAAAAGCTAGAAAAGAGGTTGAACTTTTTTCGTGTCGACGCCATGATAAATTATGAGTGTTGCTGAAAAAGGGTAATTTGGAAAACAAAAATTACCAAGTTCAAATACCCAGAATTGCTTCTTTAAAAATTTTTGGGGTATTGGAAAACATTGACCAAAGCAAGATTCAAACAAATACCGCCAATGTGAAAAAATTATTTTACTGAGACAGAAATGAAGGATTCTTTACAGTTCTTTTAATATGAATTAAAGATAATCATGTTAGCACGACATACGTGAACTTACCTAAGTTAATTTCTCATATTTTTAAAGGGGAAGTATGAGGAGCAAAAAACTGAAAATAAGCTCATGTGAACATACAATCAAGCGCTTATGCGAATGTCAAGGGCCATTTCATTTCACTAAAATGTAATTTGCTGCATCTCAACTTGAATTTGAACCATAAAAACCAAACAAGCACTGGAAGATGTTTGCATATTTATTATGCTGTCATATGTTAAGCCATTAGCTTCAATGCATTTGCTGTAAACAGGCCCTTATCAAGATTTGGATTTTTGAGAAACGTATTGAGCGAGTACGAATAGCAGTGGACAACAACAATTTTTTACGTACATTGAAATGTTTTTGCCACACTTGCGGTATTTGGTCTGAGGAGGTATTCATTTATTTCTTTTTTGATGAACGAAGTTGATATCAAAACAAAAATAGCTAAATAGATATGGAACAAGCTTATCTATCAAAGTTCAAAGGATTCAATAAAGATATTGTGCAACGGCAAGAAGAACTGACAAGCTCATTGATATGGTAAGTAAGTTTTATATTTCCTTGTTTTACATTTGAGCTTGCTCTTTATTTCACTTTGTTTATTCATTTTTATTATTCTATATTTTAGAAATTTTGATTTAAAAAAAGTTCAAATTTCTAAGAAAAAAACTTGAATGCGTTGTTTCAGTCTGAAGCTAAAATCGTTTCCTCAGCTGAAAACAAAAGATAGTTTTCTTGATGAGAGTGTTTCTATGTGGGGAAAACAATGCCTCCATTGCGAAGCAAAACACTTCAAAAGCTAACTATTTCTGTGTGTGTTTACTGATGATTACAGGTCTCGTGTGCTATGACCATCGGGCATCACATCGCTGCAACTATTGTGTTGATTTAATGGGTAATATGGAAGGAAAGAGCAAAAACAATTTTCAATCTTCAATGCAGAGGTGGGGCACTTCCGCTCTTAGTCCGCTAGTCCGGCTGTCCGCTCGCACGGCACCACATGGACCAGAATAGGTGCGGACTAGCGGGGTTTCGCAGTACCGACTCTCATAGAATTAGACTAAGTGGGACAAAATAAAGTTTCGCTTTTTTATTCGCTACGCTGGTGTGCACTCGCAGGGATCTTAACGATTTACTTATTAATATATATAGCATTGATGGCTAAAAGAAATATCAATTTTATTTTAAGTTTATAACTAATTATACTTTAGTCTAAGACCTATTGTTTTTTAATAATTAACTTCCAAAACCAATCTCCTTTAAGGTACCATATATAATAAAAACATTTAAATTGATTTTAGACTGAATGGCTATTACCTCATCTATAACTTTAATTAAATATCATTATATAATAACAGCAATACTAATCAATTTGTTGTAAACCAATTATATATAGTATAAGTTAATATATATATACTATATATGATACCTATATATATGTATATATGATATATATATTATATTATAGTACTATTATGTATTATATATTTATGATATATATTTATATATATTTATATATATATATATATAATATATAATATTATATACTATAGCATGGGTAAGCAACGCGGCTTATAAACTGCACCTTACATAACTATACACGTGAAATCTCTGTTTGGCACATGAGATTGCAAGTATATCACTTCGATTGCAGCAGTTTTGTACGCATGTTCGATCTTTCTACTGAATTTTTGGTACTTTAAAGTTGTTTACCTATTCCACATTAACTTCTTGAAGAGGCCAGTTGCTGACATTTCAGCAGCTGTGAAAGACTAGAATAGTTACGAGCTGAAAGTACGCTTAGCATATCGATCTGCAGGACGTTCGGGGCTTTCAATTTTGGAGGTTTACTTAAAGTTTTGAACGAATAGACCTCCTGTATGGGTGGACGAGGGTGGATCAAAATATTTAGGTAGGACCTTTAAATTAGCACAAGGACGGCTGGAAGCGAAACAACAGAATCCTTCACCAAAGGAATTTCCATTTCGGCCAGGCAGAGCATTGGGTGAACTTGTTTTCATAAAAATATTTAATACACCTTAAATACATGCTGCTGCTTAGAGCGAATATTTAGTATGGTGGCAATTTTGAGTGCAAAGAGGTGTTCACTTTAAGTGCTTTTTATTATTGAGCAGGTATTTCTTTTGAAGGATATGGATCTATTGTCTTTTGAAGAAGACATTGAGGAGGGAAGAGGAAAATTATGAGATTTTGTAAATATTCATTCATTTTTTGTATTATAATATTATAAATAATATTTTTTGGAGTTATATACTATTTAGTATTAATATTAAAACCTTTGTGAAGTCCGCACATTATTAGTGGAAGATGTGCGGACGTGCGGACTTGCGGATTGCGAGATAGCGAAGGTTTGATGTTCTGAAATAGGTGGTCGGAGGGAGCGTTATAGCGAACGTTTTCGTTGTGGCGGAGGTGCGGTAGCGGAACTACCCCTAAATGAGCGGACGGTTGCCTACCTCTTGCATCATGTGTTCAAAACATGGGAAATTTGCTTAGGTGTGTGAAAAAAAAGACCTTGAAAGAACAATACCTCAATAAGACTATCTTTCACTATTTTAATTACAATAATATTGCTATTAACAAATATGTTTTGTACTTTCCAATTAAGGTTATTTAGATTAAATAAAAATTATCTAAATAATAATGATATAGGGATTAATATAATGACATACGTATATAATTCTATATATATATATATATAATAATGTTATAATACTATAGTACTATAATATAATATAATGGTTATTATAATTGTATATATTATATATATATATATATATGTATATATTACCGTATATTATTATATATATTATATATTATATATATATAATATATATATATATAATATATATATATATATATAATTAGTATATATATATATATATATATATATATATATATATATATAATATGTATATATATATTTATATATATTATAATATATATACTTTTGTTTTCTCTATTTTATACATATCTAAAGATCATAATAGAGAGGATCGAATAGATATTACAAAGTCATAATATAAGATTATATTGAAACCCATTGTTAATAGCAAGGCTTATTTAAAGTGTTTCTTAACAAACCAGCGACTTGTAATTATTTGCAGTGGAAATTTTTTTATATCCTTTGATTAAATCTTACATAAATAAGATTAATATATATTATATCTATATATAATATATATATATATATATATAATATATATATATATATATATTATTATTATATGTATATATATATTATATTTTATAAATATTTCTATATTAAAATGTTATAGTTGCTCTAATTATATATATTTATATATATATTATATATATGATATATAATATGTAGTATTATATATAAATTAATATCATAATTATATATATATAGTATAATATTATATATATATATATACCATATATATATATATATATATATTTATATTATATATATACTATTATATATTATTATATAATACTATGTAATATATTATATATATTATATTATATTATTTATATAATTACTATATATAAATAATATATATATATGATAATATACTTATAATATATATATATATATTATCGTATAAACAAGTGATTTATCTTTTATTAAGTAATTTATTACACTTTCCACCCATATTTTTGACAGATTTATGTTTGAATAACTAGCTCACCTGTATACGCCAAAAAATTATGTTAAGCCTATCTTCAATTTATCAGCTAGATTTCCCTTATATCGCTCAAACCTGCAAAGATCTATTACTTTTAGTTGCTCTATTTTCCTTTTTCAATAACAATTAATCTCTTTTCATCTTTCAGTAACATTAATGAAATTAAATTCATTTCGTACTGTCAGATCGTATTTTCTTTCTATTCTTTGTTTTGTTCAGTTTGAATTCGTTGTCCTTCTCTGCTTCTCATCTTGCTTATTATTATTAGCTTTTCTAAGGATCTTCGGCGCAGATTTTAGATCTCTCTCATTAAAAGTTCCCAAATATATTGCTATCCACTTCCATTTGTTTCAATCATTTGTAGATTACCTTTCCTTTGTTCACTTTTAAATTGTTCCAAAGAGAGAGAAATTTACTCGATTATCGAGAATCTCTCAGATTTAAATAATATTAAACTCCAAGGAATTTTATAGATATAATGATTATTTCTGACTTAGCAACAAAACTTTTGTCATAAAATTAATATAATAATTATAAATAATAATAATAATAATAATTAATAATAATATAATAATAATAATAATAATTCAATAAAATTAATAATAATAATATAAATAATAATAATATAATATAATAATAATAAATTAATATTAATAATAACTAACGCGACCAATTTTCTTAATAGAGGTTCTTACCTAAATAAAAAATAAATTAAAAATTAAAAACCAAATCCTATGATAATAATAACATCCTATTAATAAGAAATTATTCATCAATTAATAAATTCTATATCTATATATAATGCATAATAATCATAATTCTTGGATAAACATATAATATACTAATAATAACAGAAGCATAAAAATGAGAATAGACGAAGAAAAAAAGAAGAGGAAAGAGAAGGGGAAGAAGAAGAAGAAGAGAAGAAGGAGAAGGAAGAGAAGGAAGAAGAAGAAAGACAGGAGAGAAGAAAAGAGAAGAAGAGAAGACAGAAGAAGAAGAAGGAAAGAAGAAGAAGAAGAAGAAGAACGATAATAGTAATTATATATTATATATTATATATATGTTATTTATTATATATATATATTTAGGAATTTTGTATATATAATATATCTATTAATATAATCATATATAAATTATATTATATAATATAATATATGTATTATATATAGTGTTGTGTGATGTGTGTTTATAATTTTACATACATCCACGACTGTACTATAATCTGAAAATTTCCGCTGCGAATTTAAGAAGCTATAAATCTCAAAGCCCATATCGAGCTAAAGTCATAATATCATCTCCAATTTCAATACGACTCCACTCGAGAAATCAAATTATTGTCAGAAAAGTCTTGTTTTATTTTTCTTCATGTCATTTATAATCTCAAACCTTAAGCTTTACAACCTTGTTTTAGCTTAACAAGTATCAACGGAAGGTCATTTTAGAAGTCTCCATACTAATCCTTCTCATTACTACCATGACACACAAAAAGTGGTAACCCCTTCAAACACTACAATGTCTACTGCTATAAACCTCCTACTATCTTCTTAAAAGTTCTTTGACAGACAGTATTTTATCTATTTAATCCTTATCTCAAATTGCCTTGAAAGTTCACCTAAGGGAATCCGTCTTTTATTGTATTTTTCCTTTGTTTCTAAGTTATAATATTCAGCATTTTGGTGAGTTTTTTCATTTGACATTTTAATATATATGTATAATTCATAGTATTTTGCCACTGTATCGCTTTCTTTAGCTCTTATCCGCTTTGAGATATATATTAAATCGTTATCGTTTTCTCTCATTATTCTCTCTCTCTCGAGTAATGGTTGGGCTCGCATTAGCTATATGAAGAGGAGTGATATATATACGTGTGTGTTTGGTAAGATTCGGTTGTGAAAATTAAGGGGAAAAATAATGAAACAATAACCAATTAGATCTCTCTATCAGCACCACAAAACATTATCTTCTGCTGTTAGTGCTCGTTTCTCGTACGAAGCTTATAGTCTGATGTACAATTCTGCTGCAATTGGTGCTATGCTACGCCCAGAACACTTGCGTTCCATACAAGCGCAAATACTCTTCCCGGTAATAATAATAGCTCTAAACACCAGCAGTATCACCTCATGCTCGCTCATGGATCTTGCGTATGTCCCTACTCGTCGACTGATATAAAGATAGCCTCAGTAAATACTTTTCCGATCTGCGTGGGTCAAAAGAGTGGAGGCCCTATATGTGATCTCGTTCTTATCAGCATAATATATACTTATCTATTATAGAGGATGTGTAGCATAAAATCGATAGATCACTGTAGTGTGAGCTACATCTTGTGTGAATACCTGGCACACTTAACGAACAAAGAACCATATCTCACTCTATAACTTCTACATATATCTTTCGACTTATATTTTAAATTGTAATTTAATCCTACTTGAGTTATATTTTTATAAATCATGTATATATTTAATTTTTAACTTTGGCTTCGTTCTTAAAATAAAGCTCATACATTTCGTACGAATTTACGTGAGTTGAACGAAAAGTTTGGATCCGTTTCTAGAAGTATTATTTTGTTTTCATTATAAGTATTGTCCATTAAAGAACAAGTAAATTACGAAACACTGTTAGGAAGTTTTTAGAGATTATGCGATAAAATCTTGCAAAAAAATTTATTAAGACAAATGCTGATAATTAGTTGTTTGTGTTGAATATAATAATAATAATAATAATAATATAAAATAATAATAATACATAATATGATAATAAATAATACATAATTATGTCAGTAATATATATATATGCAATACTATTCCCTACCTTATAGGCGTATCGTAATAATATAATAATTATTCTCAATAATAATAATAATATAATTTAAAATATAATAAAAAAAGTAAAGAATAATTGTAATATAATATAACAATATAATATAATATAAATATAAAAATAACAATTAATAAAATAAAAGTCTCAACAGGAAAAGATTTGGTAATGAATGATATAATAAATTATTAATAATAATAATTAATTAATAATAATAAATAATAATATGTATAGAATAATAAGTAATAATAATAATATAGAACAATAAAATACAAATCCATTATATAATAATAATACATTATTGATATAATAATATAATAATATAATATTAATAATAATACTGATAAAACTTTCTTCTTAATCATAGCATTAGCAAAATAAAACGCGGATAATCATAAAAATCAATTAATTAAGCAAAGAAGATCAGTTAATATGATTATATCGTCCAATATACTAATAATAATAATAATAATAATAATAATGAATAATAATAATAATAGATAGTAATAATAATAATATCTCTTATTAATATATAATAATATAATATAATAATAAAATAATAATACACATAAAATAATAATAATAATAACTATAATAATAATCAATAATAATAATGAATTGAATAATGAATAATAATAATATAATAATCAATATAATAAAATAACAATATACTAATAATAAGACAATGATGATAGCAACAAACAATATCAATATTGCTACTACTTAGCAATAGTGATGATAAGAATCATGAATTTAATTAATTGTCACTTTATTTTAACAAGTAAATAATAACGAGTAATAATAATAATAATAATTAATAATAATAATTAATATCACAAAATACTTGTACAAATCATTTATTACTCTCACTTAAGTCCACATATAAACTAAAACTCTTGAAACTGAACCTAAATCATAATACTAATAATATAATAATAACAATAAATTAATAATGATAAGATTTTGTTGCTTTTTCAAGTCTCCTTTTTGAAAGTATTTCTTTACTACCCAGAAAATATTTTTTTTAAATACTACCCATAGCAATAAATATAAAACCATTGATTTATAATTACAATACGAGCACCAAGCCTTTCGTTCGGTCGTACTTGTGACATTACTTTTCACATGAAATTATTTTATTGAATTTTAACAATATTTGGAAAACTACGATATGTACAAAACTAATAACATCAATAGAAATTATATTTTTAAAATTTAGAAAATGTTAATGTTATATTGTCATGTATGTTCTTCAATTTGTAATATTATATAATATCTCACATATTATATAATATAATATATTATATATATATATACTATAGTATATATAATAATACTATATATAAATATATATAATATTTTTATATATACTGATATTATTTTAATTAAATAAATTTTTTTTATATATTATATATATAATATATATATATATATATATATATATGATTTTTATTTTAAATCTCACTCAGAGGTGTGTGTGTGGATACCTAAATGTGTGACAGGTCGATTACACAAAAAAAAGACATTTAACAAGATGAGTTTTTAATACTAAAGGGTGTAATATTTAATATGGTAAAAGTGGCTTGCGACTAAATTTGTCTTGTTAATCGTGATTAATTTGGAGATAAAAGTAAAGAAGTATTTTATGCGAATGGGAAAAGCTAAAAATATAATTATATAATTTATTATATTATATAAGCTTCGGCGAAGGTTCCGGCCCATACAGACAAGAGGCCAGCCGCACTACCTTGTCAATCCAGAGTCGTTCGAACCGGACAGTTGTGGGATGGTTACAGGTGCCTGGTAGCGGTGCTTGGGGGCTAAGCACCAATTATGTCTGACTCATGACGCACTGTCGGAATCAGTATCGTGTCTTCTCCTTTAACGTGATCGCTATGTAGTTAGTAAACACTAATTGACGCGGCAGCGTCAAAAACGCCGAAACATTCATTCTTAGTGCCGGCAAAAACACTTAAAAGAACCTTCTTTCAACATGCCTCATACTCGAATGTTACTGATCTGCCGAAAGTCGCAGGATATACTACTATGCTTGGACTAGTTCAGTTCGGCTTACCGATATACTTGTAACTAGAAATGACTCTCAAGTAGTTTAATACTAAGTAGACATAGTTATGAAGAGAGTAGACTCTCTGTAGCCTGTATTCACAGTAGACTATGAATAAAATAGCTAGTTGACTAGTCATACGAACTTGTAGTAGACTGCATTTGAAAAGTAGACTTCTGATGGTTCAGCACTAGGTAAACGTAATGGTTTTTAATACAGTATACTGTGAATTTCCGATAGCTCTATCTATCTAACTAGACTGAGATTGTAGGAGAGTAGAGAGATGCGAAAAGGGAGCAAGTTTGCAGTTTACTTGAATTAGTAATTTCTGATGCCTTCCTATATGCTATGTTAAAGTAGTCAGCCGATGAAATAGAAATAATATAGCACATAAGTCTAATTTAATGCAAAGCATTTTAAAAAAATAAATACAATATTTCTATTTAATGTTAAGTTTTCTTTTTTATTTAATGGTAACTAAATAAAAAATGTAAAAGTTATTATATATATTCTGATTTTAATAAATATATGCCTGTTTTAGAATTTTAGCATATTATATAAGGTACTTTCATACTGTTATTACTAAAGGGAGTATGAAATAAATATGAAAGTTCTAATCAAATATCACCTTCAACATCTAATTTTGTATAATAAAAATGGTCACTCATGAAATTAATAAAAAAAAATTATTAATACTACTTGAATAAATGAATAATAACTATGTAAATAAGACCCCACATATATAGAAAAGGAATTGAATATTGATATAATATATTATTTAAATGTCAATGAATAAATGTCTAAGACTCGGTAATTATCATAATCAGTAAAATTGGAAAATTAAAAATTTGGAAAAATTAGGACCCTACTTAAAGCGAGGCAATAAAAGTAAATAATTGAATATATAAATACAACAACAGAAATAAATATAATAATCAAACAAAAGAATAAATTAACATAAATAAAAATAACATTTAATAAAGCTTTCAATTAAAACAAAATGTTTTAAAATGATATATTGTAAGGATTGTAAATCTATTGTCTCTTCTAGTGAGGTGTAATAAAAGTATTGTAACAGTACTCTTTATTAGATGATTTAATATCTTAATTTAATAATTAACGTACTAGTAAGCCGTTTCATTTATTTATTATTTATATAATACGCGTTTGAAATTCTAAAGTTTTAAGATCGATTTTTACAAGAAGAAAAAATTATAAGATGGATTTCTGTAATGTCTTTAATTTTTATGATCGATTTGTTTAATATATATATATATATATATATATATATATATATATATATATATATATATATATATATATATATATATATATATATATATATATTTATATATATATATATATATATATATATATATATATATATATATATATATATATATATATATATATATATATATATATATATATATAATATATATATATATATATATATATATATATATATAATATATATATATATATATATATATATATATATATATATATATATATATATATATATATATATAATATATATAAATATGTATATATATATATATATATATATAGTTATCGATTCCTATGATATTGATATCTGTGGTATGGTCGCCACTCGATATGGTATCCTATTATCTGGTATGACAACTATATAGCGACGGAGGATGATCAGCAATTCTATAGAACTGGCTATAGGAGGGGAATATAATAATTATCGGTTATCTCTTTAACTTCACTACCTATAACCAGTATTTGGATGTTAAGCCGCCTTTTTGCGGGTAATGTTCAGGCTAAGGCTGTGTATGCCGCGGTGTCAGGCTGTTCCACTTCAGGATAAGCCGTCGACTGGTTCGGAGAAGTAGGGCCAGTCGGAGATCTTGTAGTCCAACTCCAGGGGAGAGACGAGGCAGCCCAACTTCTTGTAGAGAGACGTGGCAGTCCAACTTCTAGTAGAGAGACGAGGCAGTCCAACTTCTTGTAGAGCTTCTTCTTCTTCCTGGCTTCGTAGGTCGGATCTGATATTTCAGCTTATTGTTCTATATTAGCAAGTTATCTCTTTAATAGTAGCTAAGCGCTACGACTTATCTCTTTTTAAGGCTAATAAGACAAAAGCAGAAACACCAGATTATTTATTTTTAACGAAAAGGTCGTACAAAGTTATAACAAAAAAAAATTACATAAAATAGTAATAAGTTTTATACAAATAATATTATTTACATTTGACAAATTTATACTTTTATTTTTATTTTTATTATAATATTTTATACATATTTAAAAAAAAATTATATTTTATGGTCTAACTTTTATAAAATAGATCATTTTTAATACAATGAAGTGAAAACTCCCAACAGATGGCGTATGCGTTCACTTTTTTAACATTATTGAAAAACCAAAATGGCGTTCATATTTAAAAGTTCATCAATATTCCTTTAAGAATCTAAGTTTTTATAAAAATATAACTACTTTTTACAACATATTTAATAATATTTATAATATCATATAATAAGTGTAACTTATTTTTAATAT
Source organism: Trachelipus rathkii (assembly GCA_015478945.1). Classification (NCBI taxonomy): domain Eukaryota; kingdom Metazoa; phylum Arthropoda; class Malacostraca; order Isopoda; family Trachelipodidae; genus Trachelipus; species Trachelipus rathkii. The sequence goes on from JABUQX010006264.1 coordinate 15,159, forward strand.
ATACTTTTTATTTGAAACTTATTTAAGAAAAATAAGCGCTTTTTAGATTTAATTCCTTACGGAAAATATTTTCGTTTGTGAAACTTCACCATATATTTACTTCCCCACCAGAACACGGAGTGGCTTCCATCCTGAAGCGGAACCGGTGCTGAGGGGAACACTTAAAGAAAGGGACTGAGTGGATTCTATCCTGAATCGGACTCTATTAGGGAGTGTGTATTTCTTTTTATTATATTATTTTATATAATCACTAAGAGGGGCACTGAGTGGCTTCTATCCTGAAGCGGACTCTACGTGGAGGGTTTCGTCTAGTAAGGGGGCACTTGGAAGAATAGGGACAGTAGCAATCCCTTAGGACATCTTAGAGACGTCAGGAACATCAGTAACATCTGTGGCGTCAGCGACATCAGGATCATCAGGGTCATCAGAGACATCAGGGACATCAGGATCATCAGGGACATCACGATCATCAGGGACATCAGGATCATCAGGATCATCAGGGACCTCAGGATCATCAGGGACATCGGGATCATCAGGGAAACCAGAGACAGTAGGATCATCAGGGACATCAGGAATCGTTGACGTTACCGTTTCCATAAAAGCAGGTTTTAAACGGCTAATTGAGACTACTGTAGTTTGACCATTCCTGAGTTCTATCTTGAAACAATGTGTCATTCGTTGAAGGACTTTGAAAGGACCACTATAGGGAGCTTCTAAGGGTTTTCTGATCCTATAAAATTACTTAGGAGTTACAGCTGTTATGTACACTGGTCTTGAGTGCTTCCGGAACATATGAAGAATTGTTGAAGGAGTGAAAAGTAGGAAGGTCTCTAAAGTCCAATTCTTTCATGTGGGCGATAAATTTCTTCATAAAAGAATCCATTTCTTGTTTGCTGTTAGGAGAAGATTGAAGAATGTCCATAGGACAAAGTGGAGTTTTTCCAGTTACTGCTTCAAAGGCGGAATAACCGGAATCGTTTGGAATACATCTGAGACCAAGTAGAGTGATGGGTAAAGACAGAAGCCAGTTTTCTTTACGTGCCATCAAGGCAGTCTTGAGAGATCGGTGAAACCTTTCTATCTGGGAATTTGTTTGTGGGTGGTACGAGGTTGTTCGAAGACGATGGAAACCAATCATATGTGACAACTCACTGAAGAACTCGCTTTCGAATTGAGGACCTCTGTCAGAAATCACATAGAGAGGAACACCGAATCTGGATATCCATTGCATAAAAGCATAGGCAACAGACTTTGCTGTAGTGTTGGTAATTGGGAAGGCTTCAGCCCATTTGGTGTTTCGGTCGATGCAGGTGAGTAGATAGCGAAAAACTGGAGAAGATCCACAAAATGCTGAAGGTGAAAAAGGGCCCACGATTTCTATATGAACTGTTTCGAATCTTGAAGAAGGAATTTCTAATGGAGTGACCGTTGGTTTGGTGTGACGATGGACTTTAGACAGCTGGCACTGCTCACAAGTGCGTACAAAAAGCCTAATGTCACGATCCATACAAGGCCAAAAATATCTTTTCTTGATCAGTCGTAAAGTACCTTTGATACCAGGATGGGACATTTGATGCAACATATTAAATATTTGAAGGCGAGCTGGCTTCGGAAGAAATGGTCTGGGAAAAGAAGTAGAGGTATCGCACCATATCTTGAGGTTGTCCTGCAGGGGATAATTATGAAGACGATCATGATAGGTCTTGATTTCTTCATCTTTTTCTTGAAGGCGAGCTATTGCGGGCAAATCGACAGCGTCAACTGATACCGAATGAATCCGGGAAAAAGTGTCAGCCACCATGTTGTCTGCTCCTCTGATATAACACATGAAATGTGCTCTGTGCAGGTAATACTCGCGGTTAACGATCACTTTTTGCAGGATTTTTGGAGTAGAAAGCGGAAACAAGAGGTTTGTGATCTGTGCAAAGGGTGACGACTCTTCCTTCTAACATGTGTTTAAAATGAAGGACAGCATAATATGCTGCCAAAAGTTCTCTGTCGAAAGCAGAATATCTTCTTTGGGGATCTGATAACTTCTTGCTGTAGAAGTCAATGGGAACAGGTTGACCATCAATCATCTGGTGTAATGCTGCTCCGATTGAAGTCTGACTGCTGTCAGTTACCAGTTGTAAATGTGAGACATTAGGTAAAGAGAAAGGAAGTGTTAAGGCATTTTGAAGAGCTTCCTTAGTATCTTGAAAAGCTGTTACTTCTTCGGGAGTCCATTCAAGAGATTTATCCTTGGGATGAAACTTAGCTTTTTCAGATAATGGAAAGACGATTTTGGCAAAATTAGGGATAAATCTTCTGTAGTATCCTAACATCCCGAGGTATCTTCGTAGAGATGCTGAATCACACGGTAGAGGAAAGCTTGAGATGGATTCTTTCTTTTCGTTGGGAGGACATAGGCCTTCTGAAGACACGGTGTAGCCGAGAAAATTGAGTGAAGATTGGTTAAATTCACATTTTTCTAAAGAGATTTTAAAACCATTTTCTTGGAGGAGTTTAAAAACTTGTTTCAGATGATTTTCATGTTCAGTTTTGGACGTAGAAAAAATGAGACAATCGTCTAGATAGGTGTAGGGAAGGTCTCTGAAGATGGAGTCCATTACTCTTTAAACTAAAAGGCATAGATAAAAATTAAAAGAGACCAAACGGAGTGATGACTGCTGTTTTCTCTATATCTTCTGGTCTAATGGGGATTTGGTGATAAGCCTTTTGAAGGTCAATCTTGGAGAATATGGTAGAGTTATGCAGGCGTTGAGATAGGCTCTGAATGTGTGGAATGGGATATCTATCCTGTTTCGTTATGCTGTTAAGGGCTCTGAAATCTCCACAAGGTCTCCATGTTCCAGGTGTTTTCTTAGGCACGAGGTGTAAAGGAGACGCCCATGCAGATTTACTTGGCCTAATTATTCCACTTTTTAGAAGAATGTCAAATTCAGCTTTTGCCGCTTTTAACTTGTCGTCAGGTAATCGGCGAGTCTGGCAAAAAAACTGGGGTTGAATCACCAGTTTCTATGTAGTGTTTTGGTCCATTATCTTTAATTACTAGATTGTTGATGTCTATAGGTAAAATTAAGGACGGGAAATCTTGTAGGAGTGAAGTTATGTCTGTATTTTCACTTTGAAGTTGAGCGTGAAGAGATGGTACTTCCTCAGAGGTTATTTTCAATGGAGCTAGAAGAGTAGTATAAGTATCTTGCAATGTTCTTTGTCCACAGTCAATTAGGAGACCAAAATTGTGAAGAAAATCCATTCCAATAATAGGCATAGTAATTTCTGCTACTATAAATGTCCAGGTGAACTCTCTTCTTAATTTGGATTACTGATATTTGCCACAACTTCACCATGACACTTTATGGGCGAGCCATTGGCTGCGGAACAGGTGACGTTTGAAGGATGCAGCGTCATGTTAGAGACCATGTTATATGGAAGGCTAGATATGCTGGCTCCGGTATCTAGTAAAAATTGGTGCATGGTGCCAAAAATCTGTACATCTATTGTTAACTGCGAAGTTGACACGGCACAAATATCAACTTGCTCTAGTAGTTTTCCGACGGAGTTGGGGATGCTGCTCTTGATGGAGGTCTAGAATTAGGTAGGATGTTTAGTCCCGTTTTGTTTGGCCATGTACACCATGGTTTACAGCTTTTAGAGCGTGGTCCATAATAAATGTGGCCTCTAAACACCTCTGGTCGTTGATTTTCGTGGAACGGTGCCAGGCCAAAAGTAGTGGTTGGTGGCAGGGGATGATACAGCCTGACAGGAGCTTGTGTGCTTAATAACAAGATGTCATTAGCTAAATCTCCCAACTGTTGAAGTGTGAGGGTAGAATGGGCGGCTAAGGCCGTACGATGTGACTCAGTAGAGTTTTCAAAAATTGCACCTTGACCAAGTCCTCTCCAATATTTAATTTCTCTGCCTCGAATCATATTCTGTATATATATATATATATATATATATATATATATATATATATTATATAATAATATATAACTATATATATATATATATATATATATATATATATATATATATATATATATATATATATATATATATATATATATTCTATAATATATAAATCTTTATACTATATATATATATATATATATATATATATATATATATATATATATATATATATATATATATATAATATAATAATATATATATATATATATATATATATCTATCTATATATAGATGGTAGACCTTTTTGGAAAGTAGATCATTATAAAGCTCCACCTTAGATTTTTCGTAAGTATTTATGACAGCCGTTTTGAAACGGTCATAATCTTCTGCATCAAGTTCGGCTTGGGATATTCTATCCAAAACTTCAGGCGGAATTTGCGACATAACATGAAAGTACTTAGTTCGTGAGGACCTTATGTTAGCGAGATGAAATTGTGCTTCCATGACACGAAACCATGTTGGGACTGAAGATTCCGAAAAAGTTGGTGGTTTAATTTTCATTGTTGAAATAAATTCTGCCTCTCTTTGATTGTTATTCTGTCCTTGATCTCCTGCCATCCTTGTGGCGTCAAATTTTCAGCTCTAGGATCACCAATTATATAGTTATCGATTCCAATTATATTGCTATCTGGGGTATGGTCGCCACTCGATATGGTATCATATTATCTGGTATGACAACTATATAGCGACGGAGGATGATCAGCAATTCTATAGAACTGGCTATAGGAGATGAAATATAATAATTATCGGTTATCTCTTTAACTTCACTCCCTATAACCAGTATTTGGATGTTAAGCCGCCTTTTTGTGGGTAATGTTCAGGCTAAAGACTGAGAGCTAACCGCGGTGTCAGTCTGTACCACTT
>JABUQX010006264.1:25000-40000 GCA_015478945.1 Trachelipus rathkii
CTATGCTTTTTATTAGTTTTTTTTTACTTTTAAAATATACAATTATTATCATAGCAAGAGATACTAAAAGAAAAGAAATACTGGTATAGTATCTATAAATGGTACAAGGGTTTTCTATAAGTGAAGAGATAATATGAATAAGATTGTATTATCACAGGCTGGATCAAAAATGGTTACAAACGTCCAGACTGTATTATAAAAACATTTCCGAGAATAAACAACACCAGAATAAGATACTAGCGAAGCCAATTGACACCATGGATGCATGATCAATATCTCCCTTATATCCTCCCCCACTAAATCTAAACCCCCACCTCAATTTTCCACGTCGTTCGAAGAAAGACGGGAGTGAAGAGGCAAAGAGCATAGAAAACAGCGCGCAGGGAAGGATACTTAGGACTCTCTACTAAGCTATGAATATTTAAAATAATTTACAATAAATATTTTACTTTATACAATTTTATATCCCTTTTTTAATGTTAATTTTAGATTAAATTTTCAGCATTTATATCTTGTAGGGAATTCTAAAGAATAACGGTTCTAATAACAAAGAAAAATCAAGTTTAAAGGGTTCCTTGTATGATATAATCCAACACCAAGAAGAATCAAGTAAAAGGTTTCCTGGTTAATATGATAGATATGAGGGGTGACAATAGGTACTTCCCCTTAACAATGCTGTTATAACAACCATCGATTATGTCGGCCTCTCTCTGACGGTATTATCATCTGTCCATTAGTATTTTCTTCTATAAGAGATCCTGATTTTTAACAATTCAACTGTAGATGGACAGTTCCCTCATCTTTTCGCCTGATAACACAGGATCTTCAATACTGGTGTCCCAATCCTGACTAACATGTTCTTTGTTTGTTGGACCCATACATATCTTGCCCAAGGGGACTGTAGTAGTAACTTGGGATTGGGCATTCACCTTTCAGCAGCCTCAGTACTATTTTTTTCAAAGATCGATGTTATAATTGATTGAACACAGGTACGCAACACAATATGGTGCGGCCTGACACAGAACAGTTTTTATTGTCTATCAGAAGATCTCTCGGCCATTTCTACGGAAAGATCCGTTACAGGCTCGAAGACGGTGGCGATGTTACTATCGTGATCCTGTAATTCTCTCCGTTTCCAGGCCATGGTAGTCAAGGCCCACAAAAAGATGGTTTTCACCTCTGGAGTCATTTGATTCTTAACTCTTACGAGGCACGAAGGCAGTATACGGCCTGAAACGTAGTCAGATTTAACGGAGATACCGTGCTTCATTTGGAGATAGCGTTTTTGGTTTTTGAAGAGCGAAACCTCAGATGAGCCCACGATCAATGAGAGCGGCATTTTCTTTTTCTGTTCACTCTGGGATCCCGACAGAGATACTTCTAGATGGCTTGCACTATGTAGAGTCAATCCTGAAAAACATCAAATATCCGGCAATTATCGAGTCATGGTGGAATTTTCATTTATAATAAAAAACATGAGCATATTACCTAGTCTAAGATTATTAATTTTTATTACATAATAACTGTCTGGAAGCGAAAAAATGACGTAGAGTAAACTAAGTCATTTTCACCTTCACTATTTCTCAACTGCACTTATTGATTTGGGAAATCAGAAGTACAAATTAATTATTGAGAAACTGACTAGTCATATTAAAAAAAAAAAAGACAAATTTAATTATATAAAATTTAAAATTTGTATCTTTAAAATAAAGGTATACAATCAGAAAATAATTGCTTGGAAAGTTCATGGTTGTTCATCGAAAACACACCACCTCAATAATAATGAAATTTTTTATTTTCATTATTATATTTTTATTTCGAAAATAGAAACAATCTAGGAAGTCTTTTTCCTGATTCTTTCTATTTTCTTGTTATACTTATTGAATCACCCATTTGGTCCATTTAATTTGAAGAGAGAGAGTCTTACTCATCCAAGTTATAGATTGATCAGAGAACATCGGATTATCTCCTTCAGGAACCGGGACAAATCTGTAAAATAAGTGTTAAGCTCCTCCGGCCCACAACCTGTCATGAACATGACAGGCTCGTTGAACCTAGGGGAAAGGGAAACTGGTATATATATATGTCAGATAGGTACTATATATATAAGAAACAGATATATATATATATATTATATATATATATATATATATATATATATATATATATATATATATATATATATATATATATATATATATATATATATATATATATATATATATATATATATATATATATATATATATATATATTAGTTCGTGATATATATATATATATATATATATTAGTTTGTGAGGTAGGCGGTTTTCGATGACTCTATACATAATAATTATATGCATTTTGTTTGATAAATATATACTAGACAGTATATATTTATACTTTATACGTATTTAACCATTTTTGGTTAAATAACGTGAGGAATTCTAGTACACAAGACTTTTTTGATTTTTAGTTTATAGTTTTAATTTTTAGTCTGCAAGCATACACGAAGAATCCAGACACACAAAGATCAATTTTACAAGAATCAGGTACACCAGGAGGGTTTTTTCGTCACCTTAGTTAAAGTGTTTGACGATCAGGCACACTAGAAAGCATACATTCAAAACAGCTTCGATAGATGAAGATGTTATAGAACAATAGTTCAGAAGGAAGTTTACTTAAGAGATTAAGAAAGATAGGAATAAGAGTTTTTTTTTTTCAGGTAACTTATCAGATACTATGTACTGATAAGTTTGATTGGCCAAGTAATTTAAATTTACGTTCCAGTCAGTAAGGGAACGACAGAAGTTTCATTTTCTAAACAAATGAAGCAAAGCCAACTTTTATTCTCCAGGCTTATTTACTTCGTATCAGGACACAAGTGTGTCATTTTATAACCCCGAGACAAGGTTATAAAAGACTGGTCCTTCTTCAATAAGGTACATACTCCAATGGAGTCGACATGAAGTTTATTCACTACTAGAAGTAACTAGCAGATAGTTATAGTGAACCCCGGCTAAACATTTTAAATAACAGGGTTCACCACCACCAACGTTATTTCCATATATTAAAGGTTTATTATGGGCATAATATATGTGAACGTTAACTTTAAAGACATCCGTAAAAGCAGTGATAACTTCTGGTATTGGCAATTGACCCGGAAGTTTTAATAGTCGGAGTCTTTTTTGAACCAACTGACCTTGAAGTTTATACTTTACAGGATGCTTTTGTAACTCGTCGATAAGAACATCTCTTACCTCTAAATGTCTCTCGACCGATCCATATAAGTAAAGAGAAAAACATTTATATAACGAGTCTCCTCCTCCGCTGATTTCTATCGGAAAGAACCCAGGAGGAATGAAATCCAAAGAAGTATTTTCGGCGGGTTCTTCTATATTATCATTTACGGGAGATCGGGAGAGAGCATCGGCAACTATATTTTTAGGGCCCGATATATGACGGATGTCAAAGTCATATTCATAGAGTTCTTCCATAGTTCTAGCTAACCTCCCATCAACCAGACTCATATTTTGTAAATAGATGAGTGGCATATGGTCGGTAAATATAATAAATTTTATACCACGGAGGAAAGGTCTAAGGGATTTGACAGCCCAACGCAAAGCAGTTAGTTCTTTATCAATCACTCCATAATTTCTCTGAGCCCCATTGAAGGTCATAGAAATAAAAGCAATTGGTTTGCGTTCTCCGTCTTGGATTTGAGAAAGGCAAGCACCAGCCCCGAGGTCTGAAGCATCTACATGTAGCTCCATGGGAGAAACCTCTGGACTATAATCGGGGAACCCTAACAATGTGGGATTTACTAAGGCCTCCTTAAGTTGATCAAAGGCCTGCTGACACTCCGGCGTCCATTTAATGGATCTACCACCAGTCTGGCATGATAAAGGCTTACTGATTTGAGAACAGTTGGGAATATGTCGCCTATAAAAATTTACCATTCCCAGAAACTGGCGTAATTGTTTTACCGAAGTCGGGACGGGAAATTCTAACGCCCCTTTGAGATTTTTCTGAAGGGGAAGTATACCAGTCTGTGATATTTGGTGACCCAAGAACTCCACCTCAGTACGGCAAAGCCTGGTTTTACTGGGTTTAAGTTTATACCCATTTTTCTCTAATGCAGCAAGGACACGATCCAAGGTAACTAGATGATCCTCTATGTTTTGACTGAGGATAATAATATCATCTAAGTATATCATAACCTTGGACCATGGTAATTCCTCTAACGCCAGCATCATTCCACGTTGAAATGTTGCTGGACCATTTTTTACACCAAAGGGCATTCTTAAATACTCATACTGGGCAAATGGAGTGGAAAAAGCAGTTTTTTCAACACTTTCGGGTTCCATGGCCACCTGATAATAACCACGGACCAGATCAATGGTTGTAAAATATTTATTACCATACATATTATAAATCATATCTATTAGGTTAGGTAAGGGAAGGAATATGTCTTAGTAACACTATTTAATTTCCGGTAGTCTATACATAAACGCAACTTACCGTCAGGTTTTCGGACAGGAACCACAGGAGCCGAATAAGGGGATTTACTAGGTCTAATAATATCCTGCTCCAACAGTTCATGACATTGTTTTTCTATTTCTTGAGCCAAGGGACCCTGGAAACGACGTACTGGTAATCTCACAGGTCGACCAGTTTCTACCTCGATATTGTGTGTGATATTAGTAGCCACTCCAACGTCGTGGTCACCGAAACTGAGAGCCGATTTATGTCTTAATAACACGTCGATTAATTTTTTCTTTTCGAGGTCAGAGATTGGAATATCCGCAAAGCAAAACTCCTCCTCCAACTTAGTGGGGGACCATACGTCTGCTTTAAAGTTGATTTCGGAATTCGCCTCTACTGGCCTAGTATTAATTTGAAGAATATCTTCTTCTTCCAAAGAACACAAACTACCTACTACAGTACCCTTCCTAACATAATGAGGTGTATCGGAAGGATTAAATAGAGCGATCTTACACGAATCTCGCAAATCCAATACACCAGGAATTGGTACAACGGATCCCATTGGCTCTGATTGAAAACCTACCAAGGCAGAGATTTCAGATGAAGGACAACTTACATCCACCATCTGACAGGAAAACGGGGGAACATTTATGGAATTAACCGTGACGCATTTATAAAAGGGGATGTTTAGACTCTCATCCTTAGCTACGAATTCTATACAATCATTAGATCTATGTACTAATTCCCGCGTAGTTAAGTCTGGGAGAAGGTCATTTTCTTTTAAAGCGACAGCCCCTAAAACTAGCGGAGCTGGCATAAATTCCTGGGGAACTACCAACAAAATGACGGGCTTAGATACATAATCACTGTCATGGAAGTGCAAGTTACATTCAGCATAGAAGTCAATAGGTACTGAATGTTCTCGGACCAGACCACTGATGGCATTAACTTTTATATCTACAGAAGGCCGTAAGGGCAAGTTCATCATGTACGCCTCGGTGATTTCAGTGCTAATTAAACTAATTCCAGCCCCACTGTCTACCATACAACCGTAGAAACCAGAGCTGTTGGGAACCAAAGCGACTGAAACAATCAGAGGGTCCTCCTTGAAAGGAGTACAATGGACTACCATCGTCCGTAAGGGATTTTCTAAGGGTTTAGGTATTTCTAAGGGAGGTCGTTCGGAAGATTTCTCGGAATAATTTTAGAAGTTTTAAAATTTTCTGTGCCTCCATCATCATTGACTGAGTCGATTAAAGGGTTATTCTCCACCAGAGGACTCAAGTCCGGGGAGACCAGGAGTTTAAAGGGGGATCATATCGCACCTCATCATTAACGCAAGGGTTTAAATTTTTACTTGCAGGTAGGGATGGTTCCACTTGCTTGGACGATGGAGGCCTGTGATTGGTCGATTGATTTGAAGAATACGACCGGGAATATACTTTTTCAAAGGGAACAGTTCTAAGGGAAGAAGGCTCGTGGTCATGATTATGGGACTGGGGAGGAGCACTAAGGGAACACCTCATCCCAGCGTGAGGACCACCGCAGAAGGGACAGACTACTTTTCTAATATTCGGAGAAGAAGAGGAAGGAGACTTCCTAGATCGACAATTGGCCCTGATGTGACCTTTCTTTTTGCAGTAACTGCATACTCCCAGATATTTGTAACACTCCTCCATGGAGTGACCTGTTTTTTCACAGTAGTTACACAAAACCTTTCTCCTTTCATCAGGCTTAGGACGAGAATTTGAATTATGGTCAGGACGAACTGTACTATCATGGTTCTTGTAACTATTGGTGGAGTCACGATAGTATCGACTACCATTATTTCGTTCTTGCGGACTACTTTTCTTCTTAGGAGCCGGCCGATGATTATTGTTGGATTTAGGTTTTCGTTGTTCGACGTTTTGATGTAAAACCTCAGTCCATCCGGGGAGTGCAGTATTTATCCGGATAACGGATTCCAAAGATTCGTCTAGGTTCACTTTCATCGCGGTCTTTTGGGCATAAGTTGATTTGTCGATCTCAAGTGGATTAGTTTGGGAAATGGAATTCGGGAAAGCGATATTCTCGCTATCTAAAGAGTCCGCAAAATTCACTATATTTTCCCAGGAAGCTCTACTATACCCGTCCAACTCCATCATTTTAATATATTGACGGACGAATGTTTCAATATATGGAGGTAAACTACAGAGAAAAGCTATTCTAAGGGAATCATGATCTCTCATATCGTATCCAGGATATGCCTGACTAGCTAGGCGCTCTAACCGAAGTGCAAACATTTTGATGCTCTCATTAGGGTATCGGTGAGCGGCATGATACTTCTGTATTCTGTATTCTTTTTTCTTTCGTTCCTCATCACGATACCAACACACAAGATTATCCCGTACAGAGAAGTATTCACGGTTGTCTTTGATGATCTCTCGGTATATATTCAAAAATTTGCCTTCTAGCTGTCGGCCAAGCAGTCTTAACCATTGGTGATGGGCATTAGGGTAGTGTAAACTACAATAAGCCTCAAAATCAGCCAGGTAGACTAAGAGATCTTGTTCCGATTCGTATTTGAACTTTCCAGGATCCACGACCTTAAGCTTCTGAGAGTTCTTGAGTAACTGAGTAAGAAGCACAATGGCTTCCTCCAGCATGTCAAGTCTCTTTTTCATGTGTGGTCCTGAATACATTGAAGGTTCATCGTCGTCAGGAATACGACGCATAGGCAGTCGTTGGGAATATCCTTGTGGAATATAACCAGAATGCGACTGAGAATCAGTCGAAAACATCTGGTGCTCCGGATATTGATTTAAGGGAATTTGTTCTCGTTGAGGCTGTAGTAATTTATTATACTTTCCAGAAAAGTCAGCCTCTCCTCTATGGATAGGGGATAGAGAATCTCTATTGTCTCTGCCCATATCGGGAGTTCTAAAGAGAGACTTAGGTTGGGTGAAGTAATTTACTGGGGTTATAGAATCATGACGAAGATTGGGATTAGGAAGAAGTTGAGGTTTAGGAAGAAAATTATGAGTAGGCATAAGATTAGGATTAGGAATAAGATTAGGATTAGGAATAAGATTAGGATTAGGAATAAGGTTAGGATTAGAAAGAATTTGATTTCTAGGATTTTCTACATAACTGGGTGGATTATGTAGAAAAGGTATTGATCGTGGTTGAGATTGGGAAACTAAGGAAGGTTTATACTCACGATCATAGAAAGAAGTGGTATTTTTAGGCATATGCACATAATGGGAATCGAATTTAGGTGGAATACCTTGACCTTGATCATGGAACGTTCTGTGTTCAACCTCACCGACTGTATCGTTTACTTGAGCCAATTGCCTTTCACTTAACACCTGTTTATGGAGTTTAGTTAATAAAGTACTCATCTCAGGCTCAGTGAAAGGTTTGTCAGATTTGGGAGCTAAAGATAAGTCAGAGGGTATGTCAGAGTTGACAACTTCTACCCTGTCTTTATTTTCCACATTCATTCCTACATTCATTCCTACATTATTTTTATTACGATCATCACGGAGACGTTGTTCTACACGTGGATCTAATGCGACAGCTGCAAGAGAGGGATCGAAGTCCACAGCTTCTTGGCTATCAGCATTTATGCTCGTATCCAAGTCTTTTGGTTGAGGTTTTTCTGACATTTTCTTTTGTAATTTCAAAAGAAAGAATTTCAAAGTATGGGAGGGTTATTTCTAACTAACTCTCTCGAATCTGTCCTATGTAAGTACAAAAGAAGAATGAACGAAGAGAACTGAAGAGAACTGTAAGAGAATCGATGATTTTCGGCAAAAATAAATATGAAGATGTGAGCGAGAGTCACAATCCTAGTGCACGCAAGCGCAGGAACTCAAACAGAGTCCCTGTTCGGGCGCCACTTAATTTATTTATGTGGCGGAGAGGAAGTACGCTGGGATCAACAAGTGTACCCGACGGTGAGGTACCTCTCTCCGCTCTTTCTTGTAGATAAGTTCGAAGAATTTTAAGATTACGAATGTCGATTTATAGATGATTACGTCAATGTTAGGTTTGTGATGTTCAAAGATAGTGGTTTGAATGTCTAGTCAGCACAGCAACCACCTGACACCATCAGGGGTAATACGGAGCAGATTAGATTTTCTCCGTAACGGAGGAAGTTAGTCTTCAGGACTCCGTAGGCCTGCTGACTTGAATGACTATTCGAGGAGGATTGCGACGGTTGATAACATATAAAAATGTTGATACTAAGCTAAGATTTTACCCAAAGAAAGATGTAGAACTATTTAACTAGTTTCCCGGAGCTTTCTCGAAGGTTAACCCGATAGAGGTCTCGAAGATTAAGAATAATAATATCAATAAAGCATCAATATGAAGGATAGTGACACTCCATAAAAAGTTTTATCTTTACTAAAATCGCTCAGAATATATGGTGGGATGTTTGCGTTATAAAAAGTTAATAGCTAACACAAATCCAACCCCAACAATATTAATCAAAGAATTGGTTTAATAAAATCAGTTAATACACGTTGGAGTAAAAGTTAAAGGTTCCAATGTGTAAAATATGTACACGAGCACAGACAGCTCTAGGATCAGATACGAGAGTGGAAACCGAACGCTTCCAAATATTGCTCATGCATAAAAATCAAGGGAATAAGAAATCCAGACTCAACAATTGTGAATAGATGATGACTTAACTGAATTTGACTGGGGGAATGGTTCCAAGTTGACAAGTAGGATTTAGGATGATCACTACTATGATAGGATACGATGAAGGGAAAAGACTCAGGATGAATCCCGACGCGACAATTGGCACGAGGCAAGATTCAGGAAGAATCAAAACCTCGAAACAACTCCACGAAGAAAGACTCAGGATGAATCTCAGCCTTAGAATCGCACCAAGAAGAAGGATTCAGGAGGAATCCCAAGATCTGAATGTATAGAAGGATTCAGTATGAATCCCAAGATTTGAACTTGTAGAAGGATTCCGGAGGAATCCCAAGATCTGAATGTATCCCGGCATAAGAACCCTGTCAAATATAAACAATGATTGGTATTTAGATCTCACTATCTATCTATATATCTGACAATTAAGGTACAACAATATAGATCTATGTATGATAAGAAACCTACCCTGGTATGGCCAAGAGGGGTTTCACAGATGGGGAACAATAAGGATGTCAATGGCCTTCCAGCAAGCAACAAGATAGTAAACTGTAACAAATATCAAGTTTACTATCTTAATATCAATACAATATCCTTATTAAAATTATAATCATAAGCTTAAATAAGGTGGTAAATTATATCACTAACCTTGAAACCAGCTAAATAGGCTTTACAATTTCGTCAAGGTGTGATATTTGAGCACTATTCCGGATATAACCTCTGTGCTTCTGGCTATGCTTTTTATTAGTTTTTTACTTTTAAAATATACAATATTATCATAGCAAGAGATACTAAAAGAAAAGAAATACTGGTATAGTATCTATAAATGGTACAAGGGTTTTCTATAAGTGAAGAGATAATATGAATAAGATTGTATTATCACAGGCTGGATCAAAAATGGTTACAAACGTCCAGACTGTATTATAAAAACATTTCCCAATATAAACATTACCAAAATCAACTAGCGAAGCCAATTGACACCATGGATGCATGATCAATATCCCATCCTTTATATATATATATATATATATTATATATATATATATATAAATATATATTATATATATATATAATATATATATATATTATATATATATATATAATAATATATATTATATTATAATATATATAATATATGTATATATATAATATATTATATATATATATATATATATATATATATATAGTATATTGTATTATATATATATATATATATATTATATGTATAATATATATATATATATATATATGATATATATATACTATATATATATATATATATATATATATATATATATATATATATATATATTATATATATATATATATATATATATAACTGATTTCTCCGATTGCATTGTAATATATTGCACCAATAATTTGTTCATACATGGAACTTTAGTACAAAAACTTTTCAACCATAATTTAATTCTTAAATATCTTTGTAATCTACAAAACATCCCAATTAACAATAACAGCCATAAAATAGAGCCACTTGCATTTGTTTACTCCATACCTTGCAAAAATTGCACCTCTACTTATTTTGAAGAAACTCTTTAGTTTTCTAACCACTAGAATTACCCAACTTAGAAATGATTTAAACGTCAAATAACCAAAATGCAATCCCTCAACACAACTAACAATTACCATTTAATAAATTGGGATAACTCTAAGTTTCTTTACATATCAACTCAGATATCTGAAAACAGGCTAAAATAAATTCATCCTCATCAAAAATCACCATAATATTAATATTTCAGATCTCATCACTAACAATTTTCTCAAAACAATTTTCACACCCAATTTTTAATGCTATATTTGATGTAATTATATCTTCTTAGCGTCTTTTCAACCACAATTATTTAAGATATATATATATATATATATATATATATATATAATATATATATATATATAGCTAATATATATATATATATATAATATTAATATCAAATTAAAAGTAAATAACTAAAAAAAACTAAAAATACTAAATAAATACTAAAAATAAATACTAAAAAAAATAAAAGAACAATAATAACTTTTGACAATGTATATAATATTTTTATAAACAAATATATATATATATATATATATATATATATATATATATATATATATATATATATTTGTCAATAATAATAATATTAAACATAGCTATATTAATTGAAATTAACTATTTTATAAAACCTTTCATGTATTCCGGGGGTTTCCAACCTTTTATTATTTTCCCATATACTCAAATATAATATTCCTTAATTAAATATTTATTTGTAGGTTACTAAAAGCTAATAAATAACACTATGTAACAAATATTTTGTATTTTGGCAACAGCTGTAATTTCATATTTTTTTATATCTAGAAAGCATGAAAAATGGCTAATATTTCATCCAAACTTTGATTTTCCGGCCAGGATAATGATATTTTACAAATTTACCAATTCCGATGCAAATAATTGGTGAATAAAAAAATCATTCTCTGTTACACAAAGTAGAAAAAACGACAAATAACTCAAAAGTAGCTTTTATTTTTTTTAGTTTGTAGTTTATACAACAGAGACCTCAAAATAGTTAGAATAAGAAGTTTTTCTAGACATATGCTTATACGGTAAGATGATTTTACGAATCTACCTCCCAAATATATTCTCCAATCATGTTTTCGTTACATGATCATTGGTAGTAGCGTTCAAAGTCCAGAATATCCTAGTAAAATCGCTCTCCATGCTCCTCTGAGTACGCTCCCATGTTCACCTTAAATTTAGCAAGATGAGTATCAAGGGTATGGACTTTGAGGGACATCCTGCAGCCCTTTTTGCCGTAATTCCTGACCAAGGTCTCAAAAGGCTCCTCATAGCTTTCGGCCGTGTCGGAAAGAAGCCACGAAACTCTGCAACAAGCTGTTCCAAGCTGCTTTTTCTGTCCTAGTCAGCTTCTTCTGGAATTCTTTGCACACTTTGATCTTTTTTATTGTGGTCCAACGAAGACACCGGCTTTGAACTTTGCCTCAGACAGCTTAGGGAAGAAGTCTTGCAGGTAGAACAATGTTAAAGACTCCTTATCTAGAGCTGTGACAAATTGTTTTATTAGGCCTAATTTTAGGTTTAGTGGAAGATACAATATTTTCTGGGGTCCAACACAGGCTCCCATTTGACATTGTTCTTACCTACACTGAATTCAGTCCGCTGTGGCCAATCCCCCCTTTGGTAGCCTTTTACGAAGGCTCTGCTGTCCCAGAGACAAAGGTAACATGGAAACTTGGTGAAACCGCCTTGGAGGCCTATCAGAAAGGCCACCATTTTGAAATCTCCGATAGCTTATCAATTGTGTTCTCCATATTTCAAGGTACTAAGCAATAGCTTCCAGCTGCTGTGCTCCTCCTTGAGCTGCACCTAGTGATCCAAGGGAAGAGATGGATACATGTTCCTTTTATGAAATAGAAAAGCTTTGAGACTCTTCGATGAGCTTTCAATGAAGAGGCGCTATTCGCAGGGGTTACAGGCAATTCCAGGTGCCTCAAAGAAACCTGTCACATTGTGGGAAAAGCAAAGCCCATCTTGACTTGTGAAAAAAGTTGAAAAGAGTGGTGATGCTTTCTCTAACTTGCAACTTTCAAACTTTCATGTAACATATTCTACTGCTTGAGTCTCTACGTCAAAGGTTCGGCATGGGATCGTGAGACCAAGATCTTTGATCAAGTTGTTGATGTCTTCTTGGTTCGGGAAATATGGGTTTCTCTCCTCAGCTACATTATATTCAGGATCAACGACTTCTTCGTCTTCTGATTTGATGCTTTTATCTGAAGATGGCTGTCATTACTTTGGAGGAATGGGTGCAGGGGGTTCAGGAGAGTATGGCACTTAGGCAATGGATGACAGAAGGTCTGGATATATGATAGCAGGCTCACTTTTCCCAGCACGACGCTTGGACGGGTCTACCAAATACAAGAAGCAATTGCTGGAGTGGTGAGTTGGCTCTTTTCAAGTTCGTGGAATTGCAAATTTCATGGCTCTATTTTCCCCCCTGTACCAACCTGTGGAGGAAAAAAAATATAAATTTAAATATCTTTCACTCGTTGTTATAAAATATATTACATAAATTAAAATTTTACTTAAATATTCCATAGCTATCATTTTCAGAACAAGAAAAACTATATTATATATAATTATTATATATTATAATATATATATATATAATATATATATACTATATATATATATATATTATATAGATAGATATATATATAAATATGTATATATACATATATATATATATATAATATAATATATAATAATATATATTAGTATATAATATATATATATACATATATTATATATAAATATATATATATATATATATAATATATAATATATTATATATATATTATATATATATATATAGTTATATATATATATTTATAATATATATATATATATATATATATATATATATATTATATATATTAATATATATATATATAAGTATAATATATATATTTATATATATAATATATATATATATATTAAACGATTTTCACGAGTCACTACCGCCTTCACTGCTCTCGAACTTTGATCAAAATAAAAGTAGAAAACACAAAGAAGAGAATGCAAATGAATGAATAAATGAATGAATGCATAAACATACACGCATATACACGCACGCACACACACATAATGTATATAACTAATAATTAAATGTACATTTAAGGAAACAGTAAATTAATTTAAATTGGAGCAAATACGTTTGTATTGACGAATATTACAATTTAAAACGAGAAGAATGTATTTAAATAAAAAAAGAGACAATGATAATAACAAAGAATGTATTTAAATAAAAAAAGAGACAATGATAATAACAAAGTGATATAAGAAAGAAAGGTAATTTCAATAATAGCCGGAACGGGAATGCCCCTAACCCCATGAAACTCCACACCAACACAGACGACAGTATCAGCGCAACTAGGTAACCATCTCGCAGAGAGTTTGCTGCAGTATTGGGCCGTCACCGCGATAAATTTAGGAAAACATAAACCACCTAGCTAGACGTGGGAGAAGTGGGGGTAGGTTATGTCGGGGGTATAGCCAAGCGAGGGATCTTTCACGTACGAAGCGACTCCAATAAACATGGAGAGGATAGTGCGTCAACTGTAAAGAGATCAGTGCGTGCAGATAACAATACTCCACGCTGAAGGACACGGGTACCGGGCACTTGGTCGACGACTCGGTGTAGCGCACACAATGATTGCATGGGTGGTCCAACGGTACCAGAAAACCTTGACACTTGATCACCGGCGAGGAATAGGTAGGTCCAGGGCCACGACATCCGCGGAAGACTGATTTATAGGTCTCCGTGCATTACGAGAGCGCCACACAATGGCACGACATCTGCAGGTACAGGTGGCGAAGTACACTGCACCAGGGTGAGTGACAGCACAGTGCGTCGACGCCTTGCGGAACATAATTTCATGCCCCGGAGGCCTGTCATAGGTCCACCACACACCACGGTACATCGAAGGGCTCGACTGGCATTTGCTCGAGAACACATCCATTGGACGGTCGACGATTGAGCAAAGGTGCTCTTTACGGACGGTCAAGAGTGTCTCTGTACGCCTCGAACAGGGATCTAACGTGCCTTAGGGATATCGACGACCCGAAGGAGGAGGTTTCGTGCAATGTAATGTGCAGCAGTTGCCGCCCTTGGAGGTGGGTCTGTTATGGTTTGGGAGGCATCTCTTTATCGGGGCCAACGAAGTTGTACATCTTCGATGGATGCACTCTTACAGCCGTAAGGTATATCACAGACATCCTCGAATCATATGTCGTGCCATATACCCTACATCGGTGACTCTTTCATCCTAATGCATGACAATGCAAGACCACACAAGGCCCAATGTGTGAAC
>JABUQX010006264.1:45000-47500 GCA_015478945.1 Trachelipus rathkii
TTAGATAAAGTTAAGATAAATTTTTGTTAAATATTACTGTGTCAATGTAAAATTAACATTAATATGTTAGAGATATGCTTGAAAAAAGTATGAATAGGTTACGTTTTGTACGCAATGTTAGTTACTTTACTGGTGTTAAGTGTGGAACTTTGTTATGTTAACAGTTTATTCATGGCATGTAAGGTTTTGTCGTTGTACATTAATTTCTTAGTTCATATGGATGCTATGTTAGCTTTAATTAATGTGAAAACATTGATATGTTAGCAATAATCGCTGGTTAGTATATAAAGAACTCATTTTTGTGCTATGTTTATCCGAAATGAAACTCAAAATGCGAGCGTAAATTTCAATAGTGTTAATGTAAATTAAATTGATGTGTTTAGAGATATGGCTTGAAAAACTGTGAAATACGGTTACGTTTTTGTACGCTGTGCTAGTTATGTTACTGTGTTATGTATGGGAAACTTCTGTTAAATGTTGGTAATTTATCGTGATAAGGTGGTGGTTAGGTTTTGTCATTGGTACATTATATTCTTAGTTCTGATAATGCTTATGTTAGTTTATTAATGTGAAAACATTTGTGTTACGTTATCATATATTCGTTGGTTACTATATAAAGAACTTATTTTGTACTTTGTTTAACCGAAATGATACTCGATATGTGACCTGAATCAATAGATCAATAGATTCAAAATTTCATGGAGGGAGGGAAGGGGAGGAGTTGATGGTTGATTTTACTGATTCTTACCTGATTTACTGGCTTTAAAATGCATAAACTATGACAGCTTTACTATTGATATTTTATTCAAAGAAATTTATTTTTATGTTATAATTCGGTAAACTCTGTATTTTTTATGTTATGTTTGGATAAAAGTTTGTTATGTTTGCAATTATTTGTTGGGCATTATGTGATTAGAAAGGGTTATGTTAAATTTTTGTTAAATATTAATATGATAATGTAAAAAACTTTGTTACGTTAGCATACTATTCGTGTGGTTACTGTATGGATAATCGGACAAGGTTATGACACATTTTTTGCTAAATGTTCCTGTGTCAGTGTAAGATTAACGTAATTGTTAGAGATACATGCTTGAAAAAAATATGAATAGGTACGTTTTTTGCATGCAATCGTTGTTACTTTACTGGCGTTAATGTAATCTTTGTAAGTGTTTAAGCTTTTGTTAATGTTACAGTTATTTCGTGTGTAAGTTGTGTTAGGTTTATTGTTGTACATTATTATTTTCTTAGTTCATGTTAGGCTATGTTAGGCTTTATTGATGTGGAAACTTTATTACGTAGAGTATATTCGTTTGCATCAAGTAATGATAATTAACCAACGTGTGATAATTCTTTTGTTAAAATATTTACCATGTTAATATAAATTAACATTGTTATGTTAGAGATATGCTTGACAAAAGTGTGAATAGGTTACGTCTTTGTATGCTATGTTAGTTACTTTACTGTTGTTAAGTGTGGAACTTTGTTAACGTTAACAGTTTATTCATGTTTAAGGTGTGTCAGGTTTGTCGCTGTGCATTATAATTCATAGTTCAGATGATGCTAATAAAGCTTTATAATGTGAAAACTTTGTTTACATTAAGCATTTATTCTGATCAGTGTATAAAGGACTTGTTTTATGTTATGTTTTATCAAAATGATACTCGAAATGTGACTTGAATCAATAGATCAATAGATCAATAGATCAATAGATCAATAGATCATGGATGATGTGGGCAGTGTGGTATGGACGGTTTGATTTACTGATTTACTGATTTAGGGTATGTCAAACATTACAATTTTAGTAAAAAATAAGACTTGAATCAATAGATCAATAGATCAATAGATCAATAGATCATGGAAGGGCTGGAGGGCAGTTTGATTTACTGATTTACTGATTTACTGCTTTAGGGTATGTAAAAACGTAAATTTGTAAGTTATAAACATAAAAAGAATAAGAAATTTTATTTATTTATTTATTTTATTTTTTATTTTTATTTTTCTTGATGGTTCTGAACCTTTATTTTAAATCTACAGACTCGATAACATATATAAAGACACCAACATTGTTGTTATACGAATGTTTATTAACTCAGCACCGCACCGGCTCCATCACCGGAGCCGGTACTGACTCCAACACCTCTGACTCTGAATCCTTCCTCATTCTTCTTCCTTCCTCATTCTTCTTCCTTCCTCCTTCCTCCTTCCTCCTTTCCTCCTCCTTCTTCCTCTGTTTTGCATTCCATGCATTTTTTCTTTTTTCAAATGGGGACCCCCCTCCGGTGGGTTCCTGGACTCTGACGCCGAATCCGACTCCAACTCCGTCTCCGACTCCAAATCCTCTACCCCGTCTCCAAGTTTCAATCTTCTACGATTATTTTAATTTTTAAGGGGTTCAGCGTCCCCCCTTACGGGTGACGCAGGAATACGTAATCTCGTCTCCGACGAGATTACGTCATCATATAGCTCACATCCAAATTTTAGCGCCGCAATACGTTAAGCT
>JABUQX010006264.1:52500-64599 GCA_015478945.1 Trachelipus rathkii
GAAAATAAAAGTTTAGTATACTTTTCCCTCTCATTCTCTTTCCTTTTTCTTTCTTCCCCTGTCACTTCTTTCCAAACATTTTCTCTCTCACTCTTTCTATATATATATATATATATATATATATATATATATATATATATATATATATATATATATATAATATTATATATATATTATATATATATATTATATTATATTATATATATATTATATATTATATATTATATATATATATATATATATATATATTCTTGGTGTGCAAAGGACGAAGACCTGCCAAATTCAGCCAAATTTGAGGAAAATTCAAATGCCAGGTTCAATTCAAAGTCCGCTTGAAAATTTGCAAGGCAAAGTTAGGAAACAGATATGCAGTGTAATTCAGACCTTACCAGTGGAGTGGATGTAAGATTGAGCATAGTGGTTATGTTTCTGGAAAAAGTGTTGAACAAAGAAAAGATGAGGAGGTATGCGACTAATGAGTTCAGAACAGTAGTGTCCGTTGTAATAGCGACAGTATAAAGAAAAAGACACAACAAATTAACTTTAAAAAAAAGATTTGAGAGATTTAGTTATAGCAAGATAATTTATAATATGAAAAAGCCTTGCTTCACCTTTTCAAAGAGAGTTGTGTAAATAGAACCATCCCAGATGTATGAGGCATACCCTATACCCATGCCTCTATAAATTGCAAGCAAGTAAAGTGTCGTGAGAAAATTGTGATGACGCATCAGAACACCCAGCATCTAAGAAGCTTGTTTAGAAAGAGGACCAATGTGTTCCTTCCAATTAAGTCAACGAGATATAGAATCACCAAGAATATTAATGACAGACAAAGGCTTAAATTGTGTGTTTTCAAAGAAAATGTTGGTTGTGTGAAAGATTATATCGAGTAACAAAGTTAAAGAAATGAGCTTTTGAGGCAATGAAGACCATATTCTAGATGTCCCAATAAGATATTAGAGGGGATAATTGCTCTAAAGCGGCCCGATAGATTGAGCCACTTGCTGTTGGATGGGATATCTTTCAAAATAAAAGGAGTAATAAAGAATGGAGTCGTCACCATAGGAGTGGATAGGTGATGAAGTGATAGAAAGAAGGGCATTAATGAAAAGTTGAAAAAGAATTGTGAATAGGACGATTCTCTGAAGAGCACCACTATCTATATATTTAAAGGATGAGCATTGATTGTTTACAACTGGTGCTGTAGAACGGCAGGAGAGAAAATGAAGTAGAAGGTCTCAGAGAGAAAGAAGGATATATAACGAGGTGGGAAGTTTCAAAGTCAAAGATTTGTACCAGACTCTATTGAAGGGTTTCGAGGTGTCTAGCGCCATAGCAAATGTTTCACCAAAATGTCGAAAAGTTGAGGTTCAAGAAGCAGAGAGAAAGGAAAGAAACCATACCAGCAAACAGAGATAAAATTCGAAGAATAGAGATATTTTCAAATCTTCCTGATACGGATATGTTCCAAAACTTTAGAAAGAACTTGGTTAAAGCTATAGAACGACATCTTGAGTGTTTATAAGGATCCTCTTTTTAGGCAAAGGCTGAATGTGCTTACGTTTCCAACAGGAAGAGAAGGTTGAAGTGGATAGACAGAGAAAAATAGTTTACCAAGTAAGGATGCAAGCTCAGAATCACAAGTTTTAAGAATCAAAGGACGATTATCATCATGACCGTACATCATCTTAATGATAAGCTAAGACAGAGCGGAAATAAAGTCCTTAGAAGAAATTACATTGTTAGGCATATATAATTTGGAGGGTGTGGAGAAGGAGGAATAACACCGGAATTGTCTAGGGTGGAATTAGGAGCAAATGCATGAACAAATAATTCATTTTTTGAGAAGCTTTAGTTGTGCCGTCGGAAGATGTTAGCAGAGGGAAAGAGTAAGAAGCAAAGTTAAAATTAATATTTTTTGCTAAATACCAGAAAGGACGTTGTGATGAGAAACCAGAAAGGTTATTGCATTTTCTAGGGAGAAAAGTGTTTTTAGTATCACAGAGATTAGATTTTGCCCGATTTCTAGAGAAATATAAATTGCGCGTGTTTCTGGATTTTGGACACTACGGTATTTCCTGAAGGAAGCTTCATTGTGATGCATATCTGTAGGACGTGCAGAGTTAAATCAAGGTTTGTTATGTTTAGTTTAGGAGAAAGAATATTGGATGTACGCCTCCATGCCAGAGAGAATAGCCCCGGTAATGAACACAGAACACTCAAAGAGACCTCTCCCACCAAAGAAGTAATCATTTCATAGGGAAATAAAAAAAGTAATTCTGCAAGTTCAACCAGTTATCATCGGCTGGGACTTTTCTTTTGGATAATTTGAAAAGATATAAAATATAAAGAGATAAGGTGATTAGTGGAATCCAGATGAGAAAAAAGCTTAGCAAACTTGGGAAAGCAAATTTGATGCTAAGAAAAGATCTAGATGTTATGTCATGTTCAAGATGATCAGTGATACGAATAAGGAGTTGTACCAATTGCTTGAGGTCACTATGGATAGAGAAAAAGTGCGCAAGTATACTAGCTGTATATCTAGAGGTTTAGAGAAAGCTATTGGCTGTGGTGAGCGTTGAAATCACCAAGAATAATGGTTTCAGAAAGGATAAGAGAAAATGTTTCTATTTTGGAGTTTAGATACACCAGGAATTTAGGATTGTCAGTTGATTTAGGGGACAGATGCACTGAGCAGAAGAATTTAGTAATAGATTGAAAGGATAGCTCTAGCCATAAGGTAGAAAATTTAAAAGATTTCAAATCAAAGACGCAAGAGAAAACAAAGTCGTTGCATACATAAGCACAACAGACACCTTTAAAAGGAAATTGAGGAAATTGACAGTAAAATTGCTGTCAGATTCAGGACTTTCAAAGAACCGAGTTTCAGTTAAGAATAAGAGATGAGGTTTAGTGGAGGAGAGGAGATGCTTGATAAAAAAGAATATAGAGAAAAGACCCCGAAGGTTGCAGAAATTAATGAACTGCTTGCATCAGAACAGGCTGTCAATTCAGCACCAGCACCAGCACCAGCACCAGCACCAGCACCAGCACCAGCACCAGCACCAGCACCAGCACCAGCACCAGCACCGGAGGCCATCAACTCCCATATGATTATGGGAGACTGGCGATTGAGTGGCTATTTTTAGAGCAGGCCCCTTTTGCCTTTTCTTTTCCGAATTTAGTCGTATTGATGTCATTTTGATTGCATTTTTCAATAGGAAAGTGTTGTCTCTCATAGTGTTTATGGTAAGTCATAAAGGAGACTACTCCAGTGCAAGATGAATTTGAAGATGAACTTGAATTGGAGAGAACTATTGGACCCTGGAATGAGATAGGATACACCTTAACACTAATATGTGACCAATCGAGGTAATCTCGTCGTTTTGGATAAGCTTCGCTTTGGATATATATATATATATATATATATATATATATATATCCTATATATATTTATATCCAATAACATATAACCTTATATATATATATATATATATATATATATATATTATATATATAATAACTATATATATATATATATATATATATATATAGGGAAAAGATGTATTTCATTAACAGCAAAAATTTCTTATACTTATTATCTCATATCTCAAAAACTACAATAGCGACAGGGAAAAGGAATCTACATTTAACGGAATGCTGGTCCAATTTTAGTCAGAAAATGTAAAAAAAAAAAAAAAAAAAAAAAAAATAAAAATAAAATAAAAAAATCAAAAAAAAAATCTCAAAACTACAATAGCTAACATTTGCTTTTACTAAAAAAAAAGAGAAGTTTTTAAGGGTATACCGCACCGATATTGGCAGGGTCGGGGTCTCTCGGCCTTCCGGGAACTACGGGGTAGGCTAATTCCCCCTGGGAGGTCTCCGGAGCCCCCACTCTTTGGTATTTGGGTGTGCGGGGGTTCCGCCCCTCCCCCTACGGGGTATGGAAAACGTCCCCACTGTGTTCCCCGTCGGCCTAAGAGAAGAGTAAACTACACAAATAATATATATATATATATTATGTCCTAAAACTAAAAAAAAAATAACGAATATTTACTCATGTATTTATTATTTTTATTTACAGTTTCTAACTAAAATTTTACAACGATTCAAAAAATGTATTCCTTTTCGCTGTAGCTATTGTAGTTTTTGAGATATATTTTTTTTTTTTTTTTTTTTACATTTTTCCACTAAATTGGACCAGCATTCCAACAATATATTCCTTTTCCCTGTAGCTATTGTAGTTTTTGAGATATCTGATTTTAAAAATTATATTTTGCTGTTAATGAAAATACATATAAGCCATATATATATATATATATATATATATATATATATATATATATATATATATATATATATATATATATATATATATATAAATATATATATATTACATATATATACCTGCCATATACTACTGCTATATATACTTTGCCTATACTACTATATATATCCACTATAAATTATGGAGAAATTATATATCAAACACTTTTATCGCTGCTGTTGAGTCAATGTATAATAGATGAAGCAATACAGGTTCAATTCAAGGGCAACAATATACATGGACGGACTTAAAAGAAAACTGATTCGCACTTATAGGATATCAAAGGCAAATTCTAATTGTAATAATGAAAATACTACCTTCTTATTAATATTAATTCTCTCTCTCTCTCTCTCTCTCTCTCTCTCTCTCTCTATCTCTCTTTCTCTCTCTCTCTCTCTCTCTCTCTCTCTCTTCTCTATACTCTCTCTCTCTCATTTCAATTTAAGGGTAATTAAAATAATATTCGTATTTAATTTTATTGCTGATAAAGGTATTTGCAATTTTAACAGTTTAAATCTATATGAAATTAATTAAGATTTACATTTTATTTTTGTTCTAGATTTTTTATCCCAAGCATTGCTTGAAATTTTCAGGACTATAAATAAAGATCAAAATCATTAGGATATAATAAGATAAACGCTACAAAACTTATAACTTTAAGATTCTTTGTGAATAAAATAATAAAAATAATAATAATAATAATAATAATAATAATAATAATAATAATAATAATAATAATAATAATAATAATAATAATAATAATAATAATAATAATAATAATAATAATAATAATGGAGTATTAATAATGATAATAATAATAATAGTAATTATAATAAAAATAATTAGGTAATAATAATAATAATAATAATAATAATAATAATAATAATAATAATAATAATAATAATAATAATAATAATAATAATAATAATAATAATAATAATAATAACAATAATAATAATAATTGCTGGTCTCGGAAAATTTATTGTTATAATTTAATAAATAAATTAGGTTTCAGTGAAAATATTTTAAGATAAAAGAAGAATAAAAAAGGAGGCAGGTATCAAATACATGATATCACTTTGTTTGATGTTCTTTGTTCTAAGAAAAGAGAGTGAAGAGAGCTGGAGAAATCCTAATGAAGGTGCGTCAGAATAGAAGTCAAAGATCTCGTGAGATAAAAACATTGACAAGATATATATTTGACAACGTTGTATAAAACTTCCCATAACACCTTACTCGTGGGTGATGATTGAATATATATATATATATATATATATATATATATATATATATATATATATATATATATATATATATATATATATATATATATATATATATATATTTTTATATATATATATATATATATATATATATATATATATATATATATATAACTAGATAATTAATTAATTTTACATTCTAATTGTCAATTGAATATATTTTATAATAAAGCAGAAGTCAAATATGAAAACACATAAACACTATGAAAGAAAATTTGAATAAAACATATTGAAAAAAAAGTTCACATCACAGAGATATATACTGGCAAATGACTCGCAGTTGAACTTAGACAGCATATAAATTCATATTTAAATTTAAATAAATTATATAATTCTTAAGAAAAGTTAATAGCAAACTTCAATAAAAATTAAAATAAAAAAAAATCAATCAATGAGTTATACAATTAATTTGTAAATCAAAATAAATTTTCTATGACCTCAAGAAAGTTTTAAACTGATATTACGATGTCATTATATATCATCATCATCATCACCCGCATTCTCTCACCAAGTCTGGGGATAAGTTGCGTGACATGCACCGGAAACAGAAAAGTAGTAGAAGAATATGAAGCAAGTCGGAAAGAAAATCCAGCCTTACCGCTCCCTTTATACCTTTAGTGAGAACTCGTTTCAGTCAGAAAATCCACCCTAGAGCATCACGGGACTATGACGGATCCTCACTATGGCATCTCGTCAATGTAGGGTTCATCTCTTGGCCCAAGTGGGCCACAACCATACCCCCTAACAAAACCGCCCCATTTAGTGAGAACTCGTTTCAGTCAGAAAATCCACCCTAGAGCATCACGGGACCACGACGGATCATCACTATGGCATCTCGTCAATGTAGGGTTCATCTCTTGGCCCAAGTGGGCCACAACCATACCCCCTAACAAAACCGCCCCATTCACTCCTATTATGCACCTTTCTTCTCGCCTCTGCCAAACTCATATTTCTCTCCTCCAGGCATTCCTTTACTGACTTAATTCTCTCTTTCTTCGGTCTCCCAGCCGGTCGATTCCCAGCACACTCACCACTACCTCTTAACCAACGACTATCGGCCATCCTTTCCACATGACCAAACCGTCTCAACCTACTTTCAATTATTCTCTCATTTATCTATTTCTTCACACCACACAACTCTCTAATAAGCTCATTCCTCTTTTTATTAATTCTTCTTACACCTAACACTTCCCTAAGATTATTCATCTCAACACATTGTACATTAGATCTATACCTCTTATTCCAGACCATAGTCTCACTACTATACATTAACACAGTTAACAACATACCCTCATGTAAAACCCTAGCGCACTCAAGACATAGTCCCTTTACATCCACCAAGGATTTAATTGCACCAGCCACATTCCTGCCATTCACAACTTTTGTACTTCACTCTGCATCATCCGTTCCCTTTTAATCCAACATAAATTCTAAATATTTAAACCTGTTTAAACTCAGACACTTGTTCCAGCTGTTCACCATCTAACTTAACTTCACGCCGAGGACTGACTTCATTCACAACCATAACCTTACTCTTATCTACGTTTACTTTCAAACAGCTCCTTTTACACACTCTGTGAAATCTCTCTACCAATCCTCTCAAACTCTCTTTAGATTCAACACACAAAACCAAATCACCCACATATAATAGGTAGGGCACCCTCCACTCTCTTCCATTCTTTATCATTCTAACACCATCCCCTGCCACCCCACCTCTAATTCTTTCATAACCACATCCATATACAAATTGAATAACCAAGAGATATAACACATCCTTACCTCACTCCGCTATTAATATGCAACCAATCACTTTCGACTCCATTTATTCTTACACACGCTTCACTATCGTCATGCATATTTTGATTCCATTCAGAAGTCTACTACCAACATTATATATCACTAACACCTGCCATAGAGTTTCCCCATTAATCCTATCATACACCTGTTGCAAATCCATCATAAAACCTAAATATAATATATTCTTCTTCTTCTCTCTCATTTTCTCAATCATTTGTTCCAATGTAAAGATTTTATCCATACATCCTCTACCACTTCTAAGGGCACCTTATTCTTCACCAATCAGTCCTTCAGTCACTCGAAGTACTCTTTTGACCAAAATACCCGCATATATCTTCGTAAAGAACACTCAATAAACTGATTGCCATATATTTCCAACAGCTACCCTTATCCCCTTACCCTTATATAAGGGTACTATTACTGCTCTCCTTCAATCTTTCAGAACTATATCCTCCATAAACACTTTGTTACACAACTTTCAAATCTAATTATTTACCATCTCGCCTCCGTTCTTGATCATTTCATCAGTAATTTCATCTATGCCTGCAGATTTGCCATTCTTCAGCTTTCTCACTCTACCCATTACTTTCTCCTTACTAATGACCTCATCCCAAAAATACCTATTCGTTCTTGCACAATCAAATCCACACACAATCATTATCACCTCCTAGTTACTGCCAATGTTATGCAGATTTTCGAAGTGTTTCTGCACACTCCCCTCACGTCTATTTCATCAGTTAGAAAGCAACAACCCTATTCATTATTCTAATCAGATTCCCCTTATTCTCATTCTTAACTTTTTGAGCTTTCTTCCAGAAGAGCTTCCTATTTCCTTGTAAGTCCCCATTCATCCTCCTTCCAAACTGTTTATTTTGCTCTTTTTTCTTCCTACGTATGCATCTTTTAGTATTCCTTTATCCCTCCTTATCTAAATTTCAAATATCTTTCTTTTGAAACTTCTTCATTGGCTTTTAGTACTTTCAACCACGCTTCTTTTTTACTTTTAACCGCTTGAGTCACCTGTTCATTCCACTACTCACTGTTAACATTCTTACATCCTACTTTAGCACTTCCACATACTTCTTTTACACTACTAACAACCGCTCCCTTCATTTGCTTCCAGATTTGTTCAGTTTCAATTTGTTCACATTCATCGGATTTACTTGCAAGCGCTCTTAAATATTTATCCTTATTATCTTGTTAACTCAACTTCTCACTCTTAATTCTACCCACTTCATTCCTGATCACCTTCCTCTACATCCAAGCCCCCACTAACTTAATTTTACATAAAACAGCATAATGATCCAATAATCCCATTCCTAACCCCCTCACTGATTTAACATCCAACACATACTTCAACATCTCCTTCTTAGCCAACACAAATTCAATTATACTTTTTACATCGATACCATCTCTACCTACACCAGTTCTAGTATACTTTTGAATACTCTTGTGTTTAAAGAAAGTATTACTTATACACACACCTCTCTCCTCACAGAAATCAATAACCTTCCTACCATTCTTATTTTCTACTGACACCCCAAAGCCACCTGTTATACCATCCCTTTTTTGATCACCTGTCCAACCATTTAGGTTACCCAACACAACCAATCTGAAGCTCCTACTCACCCCATCCTAAACATCATTCAGATTATCCCAGAAAATCTCACTTTCTTCAACATTATCCTCAGATGTATATGTCACAACCACACATACCTTGACCTTTTCGAACTTAAATTTAACTATTAGAATTCTAGTACTTACACACAAAGTTTACCATAGCTCTGTACCACAAGTTACTCATCAGAATTGCAACTCCTTCTCTCCCACTATCATTCCTTTTCACACCAGCACATACACATTTCACACCACACCACTATTTTCACCGTTTCCTTCATCTTTATTTCAGTCACACCACAGCAAATCAAAATTTTCCCTTTCTAAATACATCCATCACCTCTCTCCTCTTCTCATCAACATTCTGACATTCGATGTACCCATACGATTCATACATTTTCGCCGAAAGATAGAAAGCCGCTTACGGAGATCACGACTTTCATCGAGGCATGCATTACCATTCCTGGCAAAAGATAAGTGGTAATGGGTAGCCAACCAAACTTCTACCGTCCCTTTAGTCGCCTTCTACGATACGCAGGACATACGATGTGGGCAATTCTTTCTTTCCCACAAATAGGAATAAGGGATATTGATGTCTGTAAGATGTTGCTCCAGAAGAGGGTGGATACAGGTATGTGTATAGTGATATGTGGGATAAAAGGTAGTATCTGTAAGATGCTGCCTGAGGAAGTGTAGAAATGAACGCAGAAAAGAAAGGCGAACCATTAGGCACTGGAACATCATACATACCATAATCAAAATGGGTATAAATGGGAGGTACTCTATCGGATGTGAGTGCGCTACCCTCTCTCTCTCTCTCTCTCTCTCTTCTATATATATATGGCATATATATATATATATATATATATATATATATATATATATATATATATATATATAAAGAGTTATATATATATATATATATATATATATATATATATATATATATATATATATATAAGGTGATATAGATATATAGTTATAGATATAGATATAGATATAGATATAGATATAGATATAGATATAGATATAGATATATATATAATATATAAATAGAAAATATAGTAGTAGCAGTATATATATATATATATATATATATATATAGAGTAGCAGAGTTATATATATATATATATATATATAAAGTCTTCTGGGAAGAAAATTTTTATTTTTGTTCAATCTTTTGACGATAAGAGGCAATAGATTTTTGTGAGAACTAAAGGAAGACAAAATCTTTAACTGATTGTAAGGAGAAATACCTACTGAAAATCCAAGACCATATCCTAATATTTGGGTTTCAAAAATATCAAGTTGATAGTTGGACAAATTCGTAATAATTAGTTCATTGGAAAACTTAGCCCACGGGGAAGCTAAACATAATTCATAAATTTTTCTTTGTAAATGTCTCTCATAATTTATATTTGCACTTCTAATATCACGATTAATCAAATAAATCCCTCTTATAAAAATTCTTTCAGGTAAATTCTGTCGCAATAACCTATATTGATATTCACAGTTCGTAAACAAACGATCACATTCACTTTTTATGAGTGTAATACGATTTCTGATTAAAATGGAGTAAATTTTTGGAAAGGGTTCATTTTGTAAGTTAATATACCCTTTTATTTTTAGAGAAGTAGGTATAACTTTCTCCTTTAGACAATTTTTTAGAAAAGCACAGGCTAACTTTTTCTTAGTTGCTGCCATTTTCCCACTTTCGTATATTCTAAAGTGAATTTGACTGATTGGGAAAAGATCAAAAATATTACGGAGGGACAAGTTACATTCCATCATGGTTTGTATATATTAAAAGTTTTTCATTTAAAGAGTTCTTAAATTAGCACTCAAACTCTATATATAAAAATTACAAGACTTTTAAAACCATTTAAAACTTTCTATGAAAAAGGAAAATTTAACTTATGGGGATGAGTTAACGTTTCGAAACCTAATTTCCTGGTTTCCTCTTCGCAACAGGAACCCATTTCTTTTTTAACGAGGTAAAAACTAAAATACACGTGGGAAAAGGCAAAATGACGTCACACTTCCTTCTTCTTCTCATCCAATTTTTATTTCAAAAATACATTTTTTCCTTTTTCTGCTATAAATCTTTTTGTGACAGGATCAAAGTTAAAAAAACCTTCTGACACATTAAAATTGTCTTCACTAGAAATGAAATAAGCTTCTATCATCTGATTCAAACCTTTTTCTTTTGATAAAAACACAAAAGCAGCCTCTTCCCAATTAATAGCATGGTCTTTTTCGGACAAATGTTTAAATAATGCATTACTTATATTGCCTCTTCTAACTTCTCCCTTATGTTGCTCTTTTTTAATTTTTAGAGTTTTAAGAGCCTAATAGGGAATCACTGCACATAAGAGCATGGTATTATATATACCCCTCCAGCCAATTCACGCTTGGTGGTGTTATTATTAATCAGAAGTCGTGACACAGTTTCCGGGAAACTGAAAATCATATTAATATTAAATAGGTGATTAATTAAACAAAAGCAAAAGCATGCCTATATAAACTTTATTGGTTTGAGAGAAAATTCCCCTGCTAATTTTGAAAATACTAAAGTTGTACCTTTTTCCCCACAACTTCTTGAGCTTAAATTTATGTTTAATCACCTATTTCCCAATATCTATTTTAGTTCTTACCTCGTTAAAATAATAAAGAAAAAGTTTTCAGTTCCGAAGAGGAAACCAGGAAATTAGGTTTCGAAACGTTAACTCATCCCCAAAAGTTAAATTTTCCTTTTTCATAGAAAGTTTTAAATGGTTTTAAAAGTCTTGTAATTTTTATATATAGAGTTTGAGTGCTAATTTAAGAACTCTTTAAATGAAAAACTTTTAATATATATATATATATATATAGGTATATATATAGGTATATATAGTATATATATATATATATATATATATATATATATATATATATATATATATATATAGTATGTATATATATATATATATATATATATATATATATATATATATGAAGCGGCGTACGAAAACGCGAAAAGTAATGATAAATGCGAACGGTTAAACACCTAAACGAACTGAACGAAGTGTACCG
>JABUQX010006266.1:0-32500 GCA_015478945.1 Trachelipus rathkii
ACGAGCTAATTGTGCACGTTATGGAGATTACTTCCACTTGCCCTGTAATAATTCATCTTTTTTTGTTCTGATTGCGGCACCGATCCACTGACTGTTGGTTGTAAAAAGTTTGAAAAGGGAATACTAGAACAGCACATTAAAGAATTTTGACAGACTGAAGATTAGGTGAATGGTTAAGGGAGAGGGACACACGTTCTCACGGACTTATTCTTTCCCACCCCAACCACATTAAAGTAAGAGAACAATGTAATTTATTATGCGTTGCCCAAGTCATATATATTATTCAATCTAATTTAAAAATTGTGAGTGAATTGATGACTCGCAATCTGAGGTAAACCATTCCCTTGTGTGATGTTTTTGTGTAATATATTAGATCAAATAAAATGTATTTATTGTCTGACAAATTGGATCAGAGTTATCATTCAATTTATATATATATATGCATTAATATATTAATATGTTGCAAACTTTCTATGATGTGAATACTTCGTAATAATTACGAAATATTATATAATATGCAATGTTGGAAATAAATAGCCTATACGTACTATGTAACCTGTGATGTTCCAAAAATATTGCGCTCGCCAGTGACACATGATTGCTCATATACTAAATTTGTAATATATTTATAGATAGCTTACATTTACTTCTAGCCCGCCAATTGAGAGTAGATATAATTAAATATAATCGTTTAGTGTACTAATTAGCATATATTATATAACGCTCTATAAACATTAGTAAAATATATAATTTTAAATATATAAATAAATAAAACTGATGACGATATATCTTATCAATGAATGCTATCATTTTAGATAATATAAAATTAAAGAAGAAATAATTTAACATTAAGAGAGTTTAGAAGGAGTGAAGGAGAAGATCTAAGTACGTAGTTAGTAGAATGATTGAGGCTTAGATCAGCTCCAGACAAGTTATAAACGTTTCTCATCGTTGGTGCACTAGAATTGACCCCCGAAAAAAAATAAAAATATAGAAAGAAAATATAATTCCAAGGTTTAAATAACCATATATATCAAAAAAAACATGAAATAAAAAAATTCAAAAATAAAAATAAAAATTTCAGTAGATAAATTATAATAACTTATGGAAAATAAGTACCAGTATAGGTACTAGGCTACTCCCCACGCACGTAAATAGCGTTATCAAACAATTAAATATAAAAGACTATAATGTATTTATATAGTGTCACCCCTTTCCAAAATAATCATAAATATATAATAATAATTTAAAGCTAAGATAAATAAAAATAAAAAAAAAAAAAATCTACAGATATAAAAGTTTAGTGAAATAACAAAAAATATAAGAAATCCTTTAAGTTAAAACGAGCGTTGTACTTTAGGTTAATAATCTCAGAAACCAAATATAGATTTAATATTCCTTCATTCTATGTATGTAGCCTAATATATTTTATATAGTTACGTATATAATAACTTAAATGTTTTAATGTGCAACTAGGCTTACTATTTATTATATAAATAGTTTTGTATTTTATAATAATTTTTTTTTTATTTATTATTTTATAATTTTACAAATATATTAGTCATACTACTATGGTGTAAAATTTATGTAGTTATATGAAGTTAGTCTAAAGTATGCTTTAACTACATAAATACAATGGGGTAAGGGCACCGAGCCCCGTTACAAGATCTACGCGTTTTTATAACGGTGAATTCATTTAAACAAATTAAGGTTCAGTTATAAAAAAAAAAAAAAAATAATAATAAATAAAAAAAAAAAAAAAAAATAGATATATGAAAGACATAAAAAATAACTTATATGACCATAACATTATATTTAGTGAGTATTTTCAATTACATCACATTATTCTGACATAAGCAGACTAGCTTCACGCGATTTACTCTGATCTCAAACTTTGTCAACATTAATATGAGAACACGATGCAGTTGAGATATCTCTTAAATTAGTCACATTCAAGATTTTAATGTTGAATAAATGAAAAATGATCGAGATATTAGTTTATTATATTGTATTACTAACGTCTAGGACGACACGCATAGCCGTCCAGACATAACCAAAAATACTATCAAATACTCCGAGTATGTATTAGATCGTTCGTCCAATGCTTTCTCCATACTCTTCTAATCATACATTTCCGATAGAGTGAAAGGAAATAAGTACCTCTCGTGTTGTAGTGATTGTTCTCAGATATTTAGAACAAGGGATGTGGGAGGAAATGTAAGTTGATTATTTTCAAAGTATTTTTGTATAAGTTTCTGATAAATTTTTATATTTATTATTGCTAATCTTTTTATATTAAAATATTATCCACCCCATGAAAATTTGTCAGATAACTATATTTATATTACTATTTTCATTTCATGTCTCTCTCTTATTACTTATTTCTGTTAATTAAACTCTTCAATTAATATGTCATATTTCTTTTCTATATATATCTATAATTTCTGTCAGCGAACGAAAGAAAATTTGAAATGTTGAGAAAGCTTTACAATATGAAAGAAAGGATAAAGAAGAATGAAAAGCCTAAATCGGTAAAGGTTTTAAATTTGTTATTATTTCTAAGTTATTTGTACTAGTTAAAATATAATTTTATTTTCGGTGGTAAGTAAAGAAAAAACGATGGAATTAAAACCAGGCTACACAATCAGTAGGGGAGCCTGGAATCGGTAAATTTTGAAAAATTCGGAACGCAGATAGTCATATGAGACCTTGTTTAAAATTATAAAAAATTGATTAAATAATTTATTAATTTTTAGTAAATTTTATCGAATTAGTTTTATTCTTTCTGTCGGAAGATGTGTCTCTTCGCTGAAGTGATCTGGTACCGTATTATTAAACTTATTAGTTTTATAGAAATGTTTGCTGACGAAATTTTCCACAAATCCTGGGCGCGAACCAGCTGAACTGTTGTATCATGGCAATCTCCAACGTATATATATATATAATTATTACAGTTCAATCTGCTATGACTCATTTCCATCTCTACCTGGCATAAGTGATCCCCATCTTAGGAAAAGCAGAACACATTTCATATCACTTATAGGATTACACATCACACAATCGACTATAGTGAGATTTTTCACGATTAAAACACTAAGAACCTCTCAACAAATCAATATAGATTTTTGAGATGTTTTATGATTATATGGTTGGGAGAGAGTTGCATTATTATTATTAATTATTATTATTATTACTTCTCATCTTGGTCTGATGATAAGATAGTGTTATTTAACTGTTCGTCGTTATACACCATTACTCTATGTGATTTTAGAATAAATTAGATGGATCTTTGTATTACTCTTATCTCTATTATTTTTATTTGTCTCTATTCATGTGATATTATTAGAGTTATGTTAGAGTGCTGTGTTATGTGTATATTTGTCCTATAAATGGTTACATTTGTATGCATCAAGGCGTTCATCTAATATACTAATCTAATATGACTTGGATTATCTATCATTCTCCTACCTATATGTAAGGAAAACTTATAGTATTAGTGGGTGAAGTTACGTCCCGCTGGGTGAAAGCAGAGCTCACGGTTTTTTTTAAATCATAGATTGTTATAATTTTCGTATATTATTAAATAATTTAATAGCTATTTTGTATGTTTATTATTTATATAATATATGAACGTTTATTAGGACGACGTTTCGACACTGCTCTTTTCACTTGGTCTCGATAATATATTTAAATATTAATTTACAAATATTAGAGATTGAATATATATATTATTGTTATGATATTAATCTCAATGAGTTTGTCTCTCAATGATTTTCACTAATCCAAAAAATTAATACTCTTACTTAAGTTGTTCATCGTAACCATTTAATCGTGTCTCGGAATGAAATCAATGGCTGAGATGCTAAGCAAGCATGGTAAAAACAATCTGTTCTCCATGCGTGCAGCTCTCAGTTCATAGGCTGTAGATTGAAAATAGATCTTGGTAGTCACGATTCTGGGACTAGATATATTGTAGAATTTCCGCTCACTACACTTAATATTAGATTAGTTTAAAGGGTATAGAGATTATATGATTTAATCAGGTATGAGCGATACACAGTTAAGTTATAAGGCTGGAATCTTTAATTCCATAGCACAAATAATTAACTGAGATGCTAGGTTGATAAATAATTAGCTAAGAGTATAATTCTGCATAATGGTTCAGTGTACTTATACCCATGTTATTTATATATCGTTAAACGAATGTAAATAATTAGTATGTGCAAAAATTAATATTTGATTAATCCTTCCGTAATATATGAAGCTCATAATTCTAATATAGTACTATATATTATTATTTTGTTAGATACGGGGTATGTTACATTATATCTATTATTTTAAAGAGCTTACTATAGCAGAACAATAAGAAGATCCTAATGTATTTCTTAGCAGTCATGCTAATGATAGTCTAGAATATAACATTTATGATTGATTAATTAATGAAAATTAAATTTCCATGCTAAACACTGGAGAATTTTGAATTAGATTTTTGAATCGCTGATGTAATTGATAATAATTTAGGGATAGATTTTTTTTATTTATTATTTACTAAATTATAATAATTTTTTAAACTCACTTCATAGATTATTAGATCAAATATTCATATATTGATGCCATACTAACTGGTCTTAATTCATTGTAGATAAGTCATTTCACTAGGTGAACATGAATTCTGAACACTACCCATTACAATGATTTTAATTATATTAATTATTATACTCCTTTCTCCTAAATACTTCTTATACCGCGCCTTCCCTTTATATACTCTCTATTATAGGATGAATATAAATGTTTTATAATTAGTATGCTGAGATATATATAAAAATTTTAAAGAAACCGTATAATGTGGATCGCATAAATTAGTAGAAGATATCTCTATTATGAGCTAATGTTCCTCGGAGTGGTAGCTAAAGTCAATAGCATACACTATAGATGTGTGGGGGTCGAAATAATAATCTGAAATAGTGATTAATAATTATATCCTACAGAAAAATAATTGTTTAGAAATTACGTTGTGTATATTAAGTATAGAATTGTTATTCGAGAAGTAGTTGAATTTATTAATATTATATATACAAGTGAGACCACTCACTAGCGGTCAGAATTATCTAAATATAATTGCGTCGCATAGGTGCTGTAACCCCCGCTAAAAACAGACTCATACGAGATTTCCTCATGTAAAAATGAATTAATTATCTACGTCTGTCTGAAACATCTCAGTATCATTCGTCAATGTTATGTTTCCTCAGATTAGTGAAAACTTTAATATAAGTCCAGAAATCTCTACCTAGTTGAAAAGACGACCATTAAGAAAGAGTATGAGATAAGTAAGTAAGAGATGAGACTCTGAGTGTAACTTATAACATCTCTCACGCATACTACACTCCGTATGTGTGAAGATTTCGCCTCAGAATTTCACTTGGTCCAATAGTATCTCAACGGCTGTTCGGTTTGTGCACAGTGTCTGATAAGTAGTTAGGCCTGATAAATTATGAGCTATTTAACACTCGTTAAAATGAACAAAGAGGATACTAGCGCGAAGACACATTCCTACTAGACAATTCAATACTCTTAATAATATACTAATGACTTTACGACACTTTATAACATATATATCACGATTGATGATGTAATACAAGTATTATATATATTTATGCCTATTTTTATTTACGTATATGACGATGTTCTAAAGGTTCCATAAGTGGCACTCTCACTATAAGAGAATTACAGACGATGCTCCCTGACATATCTCGTCGAAAGTGTGCATCTCATCCACTCAACCACTGAATTATCTGACACTTATTGGTCAGTTTAACTTCTCATTAATAACTCAAGAGATGAATAATACGCTATGGGAAAGGGATTCACATTATCCTTGCTCGAGAGTGACAATCTCAGTTTTACGCACCTAATATCTAGAGCTGTATGATATGAGAATTATTATCACTTTCTCACCATCATTACACATCTCTATATTATATATATTGATAGTAAGTATATTGCCATTCGGACAATAATTTAAGTTGACGCAAATAGTGCTTGATCACAAACATGATATGGAGTGTTAGTGAATAGGGTGTTATAACTTTTAATGTGCACGAATCAGCTTAAAGAGCTCTACGCTATATCTCTGAGAACATCGTAGGTGTCACTGATCACATGTGCACGCAAAATTGGAACCACGCTGTCACATTGCGCGGTTACATACTACTATACGCAGCATTCTTCTAGATGTGTCCGAAGGCTCATGCTCCTAATGAGGCACATATAACAATACACTTAACATGTCTAATTATGAATAATTACAATACCCAGAACTTATCATAAATAGATTTACGATTCTTTCATAGGCAGTCTATCCTTAATTTTATATACGCTCTTCTCTTATTCACTGAGATTTCTGAAATGTATAACTTATCTTCACTCTATGTCTTATCTTTTTACATCAAAGGTATGCCCATATCTCTAACTGTAAAGAGTAAAATGGAATCCTGAGGCCGAAGAAGCCTTTAATATGGCCCTCAAATAAAAATTTGAGGGGTCCTTACTCACTAATATAAAATGCTCTTAATAACCTTATGGGTTTTTACTTTCTATAATGCTCTCTATAATATATATCTGTTATTTCATACTGATGTCACTAGTCAGAAGCCTTAGGCAGGTGTATAGTAGTTACTCTATACGTGTAAATAAAAACCCTCAATCCTCTCGAATTTTAAAAAGAGAAGTGTAAGTCTTCATTCCATGTACAAATCTTATATCTGTATTATTATATTGTTGATATCAGTAGTATATAGTAGGAAAGAAGTTAATCAAAGGAGAGATTACTCATATGTTGATCATGGTTCTCGGAGTATATGTAAAAAGAAAAAGTATTTTTTCGAAAGCAAAGTAGTATATAAATGACTAGATTTTTGCCCTGCCTAAGTTCTTTTTGGGTTATTCATTGTTATCTTTCTTTTGTTAGTTAGCTTGGCAGAATCTTAAAATAAGAGAACCTGTATGTTAAAATCTACATTTGCTAGGGCTAAAGGGAGCAGTCAGTATATAACTATTAACTTTCTAGTCTGTAGTATGTAATTTGAACTGTACTCATATTTAATAATCCGAAGATAAATTAATTCTTTGCATGATTTCCTGTAGTAGATATATATATATATATTTTATATATCATAAATATATATACATAAACATCTTGTACATATTTGTAATATATATATATATATATATATATATATATATATATATATATATATTTATAATAATTATATATATATATTAATTTTTCTTTTTTAATTTTTAAATTTTCATTAAAGTAGATTTAATTCTATTTAAATCTTTTAGCTGAAAATGTTTTGAAATATTTTTAGTTATATTGAAAGCATTTTTTAGAATAAAAAACACTTAAATCATAAATGCTTTCTAGATGAATAAAAATATATGAAAAAGGATTAATGCTTTTATAAATCTTCTTAAAATCATTTTTCCTTTTAAATCCATTTCAAAAAATGAATTAGTGGAATGATCGTTTTATTTTATTGAATGGTTAATATTTATTTCATTTTATTAAAAAAAAAAAAATTAAATTTATTTTTAATCTGCAACTCAAATTAGATTAAAATTTTTATAACAGTCTGTTGAGTGGCGTAAAAGTTAGAGACTTTATCTGTTCACATAAAGAGAAATATTATAATATACATTATAATATATATTCATTATAATATTATTATTATATACAGTATGTATGTACACACACACACACACACACACACACACACACACACACACACACATCTATATATATATATATATATATATATATATTATATATATATAATATATATATATATATATATATATATAATATATATAGTATATAATATATATATATATATATTTATATATATTACATTCACGCTATAAATTAGATAACGCTTCTATCTACCGTTTAATGGAAGTTAACTTACTAATGTTGAAAAGAAGAAATGGCAGATACTATTTAATTAGTTGATAAGATTACATTAATGCAAAAGTATTAAGTTACTAATTATATATATATATATATATAATAATATATATATAATTATATATATATATATATATATATATATATATATATATATATATATATATATATATATATATATATATATATATATATATATATATATATATATATATATATTGTCTTCTCGGGTGGGAAAGCCAGGAGGCCTACCAAATTTCACTAGAATTGAGGGAAGTTCCCAAGGATTAGCCAATTTAAAGGCCGACATGAGGGTAGTTGAGATAATAGATAAAAAGATTGTGTTCCAGACTTTGTCAGTGGAGTACATGTAAGACTGAGATTAGAGGTCAAGTCTTTTGTCAGAGAGTTGGAGGATGAGACTGTGTAGAAGAGCGTGTCGCACAAGCCCTTCTCAATGGAGGAGGTATGAGACTGGAGAGTTCAGTAGAAAAGTGTCCATTCTAATAGCAATAGAATAAAGTGTTGAAACAATTTGACGGGTAGAGAGAGATGGTGAGAGTTAGTAAGAACTGCAGAATTGATATGTAAAAAAAACTTGACTCCATTATTTTAAGGAGAACTGTGTGAGTACAACCACCACAGATGTGTGAGGCATACCCCATAAAAGGGGGCGAACGAGACCCTCATAAATAGCAAGCAACTGGGGTGGCTTGAAGAAATTCTGAAGACGACTCAGAACACCCAACCTCTTAGAAGCTTGTTTAGAAAAAGAAGTAATTTGATCTACGGTTCCAATCAACATCACGAGAAAAAGAAACATCAAGAATTTTAAAGACATTCGAAGTTTTTAGTTGCGCATTTTCGAAGATGTGTTAGTTTTTTTTTTTTTTTTTTTTTTTTTTATACAAAAAGTTCACACCTCACGGGTATAGCCCTATTCAAGGAGGGAAACTTCTCTAGGTAATTTCTACCTAGGATCCGAACTAGGATTCGAACCCGCGACCTTGCCATGCGACTCCGTCGCTCTACCGTTTGAGCCACGGTAGCGGTAGTTGTGTGGAAGACAATGTTTAGTAGAAAGGTGAAGGAACTGAGTTTTTGAGACATTGAAAACAACCTTGTTCTCAATGACCCAATTTGAAATTCAAGAAAGATCAGAGGTTAGTTGCTCCAAGGCTGTCCTTCGAGTGCAAGCTAATTGCTATTGAGTGAGACAGCATTTAAAATTAAAGGTGTAATAAAGGGTGAAGTCATCATCATAGGATTGGATAGGTGAAGAACTAAGAGAGAGGACATTAATGAAATGTAGAAAGAGAGTTGGAGATCGAACAGAACCCTGATGAACACCACCATTATTTATAGATTTAAAGGTTGAATGGTGGCCGTCTACAACAACTGCTATAGAATAATCTAAAAAGAAATCAAAGAGAATGACTCGGAGAGAAGGATATATTCTGAAAGGGGGAAGTTTAGAAATCAAAGATTTTGCCAGAATCTACCGAAAACTTTCCATATGTCTAGCCCCACAGCGAAAGATTCATCAAAATTGCCGAAGAGCAGAAGACCAAGAATTAGAAAGATCACCAGTAGAACGTTTCTTGCCAAAGCCAAACTGGAAATCAGAGAAAAAAAATTTAGAATTGAAATGATTCCAAATCTTCCTGTTATGGATAGATTCGAAAACCTTTGAAAAAGCAGAAGTTAAAGTGATATGACGATAATTGGAGGGTTGAGATGGGTCCCCTTTTTTGACAAGAGCTGAATGAATGCACATTTACAGCAGGAAAGGAAGGTCGAAATTGAAGGGCAGAGACGGAATAATTTACCATGGCAGGGAGCAAGCTCGGAGGCATAAGTTAGGTTTGAGAACCACAGGAGGAATACCATCAGTATCGTAAGCCTTTTTAGTGCTAAGCTCAGAGCGAGCAGAAATAACATTTTCGGAAGAAATTACAATATTAGGCATAAATGTGTTGGAGTGGGTTGGAGGAATCGACTTAAGTGGAATTAGAGGCAATTCCCAGCAAAAAATTCCTATAGGATCCCATCCATTCCTATCTTAATTAAGATAGGAATGGATAGGATCCTATAGGAATTTTTTGCTTGGAAAGGTTTGAGAGAAGAGTTCGCTTTAGCACAAGGTAAAACGGCATTTGTTCCGTCGGAAGATACTAAAGGTGGGGAAGATAAAGATGCACAGTTAGATTTAACATTTTTGCAAAATGTCAGAACTAACCTGAGGAAGGGGAACCAGAAGTATTACTGTG
This sequence comes from Trachelipus rathkii, assembly GCA_015478945.1. Lineage (NCBI taxonomy): Eukaryota > Metazoa > Arthropoda > Malacostraca > Isopoda > Trachelipodidae > Trachelipus > Trachelipus rathkii. Next base: position 10,237 of record JABUQX010006266.1, read on the forward strand.
TTTTTCTTAGGAAGATAAATGTTTTTGTGTTACTGTTAATATATTTTGAAGTTGCATGTTTCTAGAGTTTGAAAACTGGGTTTTCCTGAAGGCAGCGTCTCTGTGGCGAATATAACGAGATCAACCATAGGCAAACCAAGGTTTGTTACGTTTGGTTGAAGGGAAAGAATATGAAATCTACGCTTCAATGAGAGAGAGAATGGTTTCGGTTATGTGCTCTGCAAACTCCGAAGAAACGCTTTCACCGAAACGGTAGTTATTCCATGGAAGGTCAGAGAAGACCACAGCATGTCCAACCAGTTTGAGGCACTGAATCGCCAAAAACGGTTTTTATCTGAACTCTGGAGGGGGGGGGGGGCTTTCCTTCGGAAGAATTGAAGAAACAGAACAGGATGCAGAGATAAGAAGGTAATCAGAGAAGTCCAGAAGAGGAAAGAGTTTAACAGAATAAGAAGAAGTAATAGAGATTAGAAAAAGGTCTAGAATATTGAGTTCATCTCCAGGACGATCAGGCACACGATTAATGAGCAGCATCAACTTCTCGAGGACGTCCTGGATAAAATAGTGGTAGGCAAGTTTACCAGGTGTATCTTAAGAATCAGAGAAAAGTTATTAGGGGTAGTGAATATTATAATATTTCATCGAAAGGTGAAGAAGAGAGAATGTGTTCTAATCTGTAGTTTAGTAAGTCGAAGAATATAGGCTAGTCAATTGAGGTAGAAGACAGATAAACAGAACAGATGAATTTAACAGTAGATTGTCAGGATAGCTTGAGCCATAAGGTAGAAAATTAGAAAGATTTCAAATCGGAGACACAAGAAAACGAATATCATCATTGTGTTCCCACTAGTAAAAGACTATACAGCCTCACATATTGGTCCTGAATATATTTTGTAGAATGGTAGACTCTGAGTTGTCGGCTACTTTTCCAAGTTCACACGCCTGTATACATAAACCAACACAACATCACACACAACACAGGTTGTGTTTCTTTTTTTTTTCTGTTATCGAAATCGAATCTTTTTGTATCACACACTACACACCACATATTATATATATATATGATATATATTATATAATATATATATTATATATATATTATATAGTAATATTTTATTAATATATATTTTTTTTAAATATTATATTATATATATATTAATATATATGTGTGTGTGCCATATATATTATATAACTTATATATTATATTATATATATATCTATATAATATTATATATATATATTTAATTATTATTATATTAATATATATATAGTATTAATTTAATATTATTATTTTTATATATATATTATATATATATATTATATATATACTATCCGAATAAGTACGGTTTTCAAAAAGAAATTAAAAGCCCTAAAATTGAATCATTTAAATAAAAAACCAAGCGATATAGTAACGATGTATGTCTGTCTCTAGAAAGAAGGGAGAAATGGGTACTTAAAAAAAAACAACAATAAAAAAAAAAAAAAAAAAAAAACGGACCATCATCGAAGCTAAAATAATGGGAAGGAGTCGATATACAAAGGAAAGTTTGTGAATAGCATTAGAGAGAGAGAGAGAGAGAGAGAGAGAGAGAGAGAGAGAGAGAGAGAGAGAGAGAGAGAGAGAGAGAGAGAGAGAGAGAGAGAGAGAGAGAGAGAGAGAGAGATCGAGAGGAAAATTAAATAACTAAAGGATAAATATTAATACAATCTAAGTACAAGAGCAGATATTATGAAAAGGAAAGAGAACTTCTGAGAAATATAATATAGAATGGAGGTATTAGAGAAGGAATGCAGTGTTAGATAGCAACAAACACGACAATCGCTGACAGGAAGCTATCATAAATTAATATAGAATGGATGAATATTATAGCAGCAAAGGATAATAATCAAAAAGATGAACGAATTAAGAAGAATTCATAAATGTTAAACATTTCAGAAAATTGTAAAATATGTACGGAGAGAGTGGAAACTGCAAACAATATTCTAAAACCGTACGATATCTGAAGGAACTTCTTCATATTGAAACGTAATTTTGAAATGATTCCAAACATCTTCTCTAACTAAATCCAAATAATTTAAAGTGGTTTTATCTAAAACTATTTTATGTTCATTTTGAACCTTGTATTTATTTACTAACGGCAGAAAATCGATATCTTGAAATTTACTGTGCAATATTTTGTTGTCTGATATGTAAGTATGGTCAGTATTGTTATTGCTTAATTATTTATTTGTAAGTTATTAGTATATTATAATGGGTAAACAATGTTTTGTTTTCTTAATTTTAATATGAATATTTAATTCCATATTATGAATACATTTTTTAATTTTGATTTTTTAGAATATCATTAATTATTTATAGTTTCTATATTGCTTTCTCTTCTCTTTCGACCGAAAGTAAATTTGCTTTCTCGGTATAAAATACAAAATCATTTCTTGACTCATTATATTGTTTTGAAAATCAATTACAAGCCACTTTAACTATGTTTCATTTTTTTCTTGATATTTGTATTATCCTGGCAAGTTTATGAATTAGCGGTACCTAAGTACCACTAAGAACTATAAGCTAAATAATATTTCCAAGGACAAATATTCGATTTTGGCCTATAGCCAGATTAACCTCAGACTAAAACATTTTAAATTTGTGTTGTTGTTGTTCTTCCGAGAGAGGAACATGGTGAACTCCAACAAGGCTCAGGACCGAAAAAGTGAACTTAGTGCTATCGCGGATGATCGTTGCTAAATTCACCGTCTCTTGAGGTATGATAGCATGCACCCACACTCTCCAGTTACTTCATTGGGGAGAAAAACACTGAACCTAAATTGGTCTGCTCAACAGAAGACACACTCTCTAAAGTTTTAGACTTAAGTTGTTAATGCCAGTTCTGTAAACATTGTATACGAGTATATATTATTATAGTATATGGTATATATATATATATAATATATATATAAAGTATATGATTTATATAATAATGTATGTATATATTAATATATATTAATTATGTATATTATGAGAAATATGTTATATAGTGTTATTATTAAGAAATATAGTATATATTATATATTAGTATTGTATATATATTGAGGAGCTTCGAGTTAGGTGCGCACGCAATAATTAGTTGAAAAAACTACGTTATAGTCTCCACTAGTATTAATTGAATACATTTTTGGAATTCACGAGCAAATTTGAGGGACTATTGGAAGTATAAAATAGAATTAAAATTAACAATTAATAATTTAAAGTGACAGATGTAAAATAAATTTTTAAGGATGTACGATAATTTATTGTTATTACAAATCGGCAGAAATATGCTGTGACGAGATTTAATTGCGAAGTCCTTAAAAAAATGAGCAGGTCTTTTTTTTGTTTTTTTTTGTTTTACAGTATTAGAACAAGATAAATCGTTACCTATCTGATATAACCCCTCTTATAAAGTATATATATATATATATTATTATTATATATGTATGTAATATAATATATATATTTATATATCATTATAATATTAAGTATTTGCAATTATATATGCTATATAAATATAATATTTACAAGTAAAAAATGAATAACAAATAGCCTAATATTATATATTTTTATCTAATCTTGATGCTACCACAATAATAACCATATAAAATTTTATTTTATATATATATTAAATATAGTTATTTATATATATTATATATTGTACCTTATATATTATTATATTTATATTTATTATGTTTATATATTATATATTAATTATTTATATGGGTAGGGGTAGGTGAGTGGATGTAGAGAGTTTCAAGAAATTAGTATAGAGTATTATATATATATGTATTATTATGAGGATGTATATATATATATATATATATATAGGTATATATATATATATATATATAATATATATATATATATATATATATATTCCTCTGAAGTATACAGTGTCAAAGATGCGCAAGAATGATACTTCAAAGACTTTCGTCTCAAAAATCGAGTTGCCACACGAATTAAAATATTTGACAAACAGGAAAGCTTCATGTTTGAGGCGTTCGGTAACTGATAAGGAGATTGGACTTTAAAATTTTCTTTTAATAAATGTTTTCAGGAGATAGTGTATCAAGTTCTGTAGTTTTTTTACTATGTGGTGTCGCCTATCTGGAGACTATAGGCCATATATGATAGTATAATACTATTAGTGGTAGGAGGTAGTATTGGTAGGTAGTGTATAGTTATATATCTATTATATAGTGAGTGATTATTATGGATATAGTAGTAAGTGAATAGGGTGAGTAGGGGGTAGAGTAGGTGTTATATATGATAGGGGTAATGATATATAGTAGGGGTTATATCATATATATATAGTATATATATCATATTATGTATATATATGGTACAAATACTGAAACCTTTCGTCTGAATTAAATACACCTTTAAAGGAAGAAATAATATATATATAGATATAATTGAATTATTTTATATTTTATATATATATATAAATATATTGATATATATATATTATTATATATATACTATATATATATTGTGTGGTGTTGTGTGGGGTGTGTGTGTGGTGTGTGTCTACCTAACCACCTTTTACCGTAACCTAGACTAAAAGCCGTCAGTACTACCTATCTAGACCGGTTCGCGTTGCCCAAAACCTAGACCTATATTCTCTAGATGATTTGTCGTTGCCTCAAAACCTAGACTAACTTCTAGATGGATTTTGTCGTTTGCCGCTCAAACCTTAAGTACCTTAACCTAGATTGGATTTGTTCGTTGCCGTAAACTTAGACCTAAACTTATTTAATGTTTTTCAAAGTATAAAATTAATTCATTTTAAAACATTTATAATATATGTATTTATCAACTCACGACTTTATGGATAATTCCCTTTTATATGGGCGCTGTGCAGGAAGGGTGTTCAAATCTGTCATCTTAGGCGAAGTCTTTTTATATATTTCTGGCCTACAAAATTAAAGAAATGTTTTTAAGGAAATTATCTGTATTTACACTGATCCAGATTTTAAAAGAAATATTATTTATATTAATATATGTATATAGTATATTACTATATATATATATTATATATATATATATATATATTATATATATGATTTATTAATTATATATATTATATATTATTATATATATATTTTTAGGTGTAATTTTACCGATGATAATGAATGAGAATTCAGCTAGTTCTACGTCTTAATATTTCAAAAATTATAAAGTTCATGTTGGTCTTTATATCTTGTCCGAAGAGAGTTTGGAATTACTTAAATATGAAACTGGTAAAAACTTTGCTAATTGTTTTTTGAGTTCAAATTTTTCATATGCATTGTTCAAATTGAAAATTGATTTGCACTGACACTTCTATTCTGCGAGAAGTTCTTAAACAAAAAGTGAAAGTACAAGAATGTCGTGGTCAAAATAAGTATGTCTGAATGGGGATTTAGTTCATAGGTACAATTGTTTTCCATATAGATTATATTTTTTGAATACTTTTTGGAAATTATCGTTTGGGAACCTAGCCTAATTTTTTCTGCCAGAACGAAAATTTCAGTTTGTCAGTATTATTATATCTATATATATTATATATATATATATATTATATATTATATATAATAATATATATATATAAATATAGCTATTACTATATATATATCAATATATAATTATATATATTATATATCATATTATAATATATATATAATAAATTATATATTAATAAGTCAGATATATAATTATAATTCATGGTGGGTCAAATCATTTTGCCTTTTTGTTTAATAATAAATTGTCAAAACTACTATCTTTGCTATCTGCGGACATCAGTATCAACGGTCTGATATCTGAGGCAAAATTTTAAAAGTTGTGCAGAGAACCCTCCCCCTCAACAACTAACCTCGCGCACATTTCCCCACTTTACCTTATCTTCGCATTAATAAAGTCAATCTCAACAAGTGTCGCAAATGTAACTTTGCTCTCGATATGTCGTTTAGCATAAGGCATTCAACTTTATCCCAACACTACTCTCACATACATACATACTATATTACATACATAAAATAAATTGGATCGTTAATATTAAATAAGGAAATAAGATTCATATACATACATATTCTGGGGAATTGCTGAAAATTAAGTTCTGTAAATATTATATTCTAATAGATATTTTTCTTTTTATCTCATGTCCTTTGATTTCCTTTTTGATTAACGTTATGTGTTTTTTAAGTGCTTAAATTAATATAAATATATATATTTTTATAAATAATATATAAATATATAATTATATTTATATAATTATATATTGTATTTTTATTATATATATTTATATAAATATAGTTTATATATATATAGGCTTCGTAATTATATATATATATTATCTCGTATATATATATTATATATATATATATATATATATATATATATATATGATTATATATATATTATATATATATATATAAAGTTATATATTATATATATATACGAATCTATATATCTTATTACATACAATTATATATATAGTATGATATATATATATATATATATTATTTTAATATATATAGTATTATAATTTATATATATATATATATATATAATTATATATATGTATATTTATTATATATATATAATATATATATATAATCTATACTTATATATATATAATAATTATTATATATAAGTATATATATAAATTAATATATATGATATATATTAATATATAGTATATAATATATAATATATATATAATATATATATATTATATATATATATATATATTACTATCAATTATAGATAATATTATTATTATTCAATACCTATGTATTTGAAGTTATTCAATATTATTTAAAATTTTCACACTACTCTTATGTACTGAGAGGAAGTATTAAAATTCAGTATTCGTTTTCCAAATGTTGCCTGATAAAAAAAAAAAAAAAAGAAAAAGTTACTTGGTTGAGCAGATATTTTTAGGCCTTTTGTATTTGCTATGAATAGAGAACAAGTAACTTCGAAAGGTTCGGTAACCGTTAAAGATGGGTTATGAGAATTGTTTGCATGAGGGACTTGGAATCTCATGACTGATTAAAAGTTGATCCATTCAACCATTGACACTTGATGAGATATACTTTAAGAGTTCAAGAGACTTTTAATAGCAACACCAGCTTCAAATAAAGCTTATAGGATCCCCCAAAACAGACGCAAAGAATGAGTTTGATCAAGGGAACGTAAAAATCATATATAGATCGTTGATATTGCACATTGTCATTACTGTGATGGTATTAAAAATCAATTGAAAGAAATGATTGTTGATTTGCAAAGAATTTAGAGGTACCTATTATTGTTAATTGTGGCATCACTTTTGTAAAAGGTAAAGAAAAATCCGATTTGGGACAGATTTGTTAAACGTCAGTAACTGGTGCTGAGAAAGAAGTTACCTCAAGACAAATTTGGCAACAGTTAATATGTTGAATTTCATTGCAAAGTTCAGTTCTAGGCAAGGGTACGGTGTTTGGTAGCACAGTAGCAGTTTAGAAGTACCGGGGGGGGGGGGGGGCGGTGAGCCGGTAAAAATTTATTCTCCTTTTCAACCTCAATGCGAGGATTTAATCTTTTGATGTTGTGGAAAAGGGACCATTTTATTTCGGAACGTAGCGAGGTGGGTGGTTCTGTTACGAGTGAAGTGGTAATTCCAGTTCAGAGCACATATTTCGAGGTTACTTGGTGGAGAAATTGTAGGACCCTAAAAACTTTTTAAGGTACCCACTGTAAATTAAAATTAAAGAGATGTAAATAAGCTGGAGAATTAGTGATTTTGAAACGTTGTAAACAGGAACCTTGAAAGACCCTTCCAATACATTCGTTAAACAAATTTAGCGCTGCACCTAAAATATATGTTTGTATTGACATATGGTGTAATTAGTTATATTAAATCAGGAAATAATCGCTATCAGTAGCCAAGAAATCTCCAGGGGCACCCGTGTGCGTCATGCGCAGGTGGCCAGAAACAGAGAAGACAAAGCAAGAATGCCTTGGACGGTAATTACGTTTTTCCAAAAAATTCCTAAGTGCTAAAAACTCGTTCAAATCTAGTAATATATATGTATAAATGAAGCGAGACACATGTGGTTTTGGATAAAGTCACATACAAAGGCAAATGGATTTTGTTGGTACCTGATATGCCTACTAAAGATCGTGGACAAGAAAATATACATGATTTGAGAGGTGTTCATCGAATATCCAAGCAAGAGCAAGCATGTTCCTAATGCTAAAACTTTTGAACTGGCTCAAAGACAGCTAAACTTTAATGAAGATGAATTTCATGTAAACAATTGATTGGGAAAGAGGAAATCTAGTCAAGCCTGCAGCCCACTCCATTTTCTTAAAGGATTAACAACTGAAGGAAATAACAACATATTATTGTAAATTTAAGCCTATATATAGACACTTTTTTTTCCACCGCGTCGAGAAGTAAGTAATCTGGAATATGTGGATAACAGACATGTAAGTATATAAATATTGACTTACAGAGAATGGGGACTTCAAAAGACTGAAGATTGGAAATCAAAATTTTGCTTAAGTTTCTATTTAAAGCTTTTAATATATGTCCGATGCCACTTCAAAAGATTCACAAAAAATACTGAAGAGAAGATGGCCAAAACCCAAAGAGAAGAGTAAGAAGATCATTAATGAAACCATACTATTGAGAAGATTAAGAGGAATGATGTTTCTAAAACTCCTTAATTTAAGATAAATTCGAAAACATTGGGAAAGATTAGTTTTTATATGGTATATTATTTATTATAGATATATATTTATATTTATTATTATATTTATATTATTATTCATATATATAATATATATATAATATATGTAATATATATATATATAATAGTCATAGTATATAATATATATACATTATATATATATATTATATACATATCATATTATATATTATTTATATAATATATATAATAGTATATAAATATTATAATACTATATATAATATATAATATATATATATATATATATATATATATATATATATATATATATATATAATCATATATAATATATATATATATATATATATATAAATATATATAATCTATAATATTATAACATTTTATTATATTATATATGATATTAAATATTCTATATATATATAGATAATATCTATCATCATCATCATCATTTGACCCTGTTTCTTCCAAGACTGAGTAAGGTACCGTGCTGATGCACCCGGGAACAGAAAGTATTAAGATGGTAAAAAGAAGCAAGTTGAAAAGAGAGCTCAAGCGGTTGAAAGAGCCATAATACGTTTTCGTTGAGAATATCGCAGCTCAGAGAACCACCCTAGAGCTTCACGGGACTGGCGCAACGGACCTCACTGATTGGCAATAATCATCAGTCTCTCCAAATTCTATGGAATACCTAAAACCCATCAACCCAATACCCCTCTCCATCCTAGCTTCATCACTCCTTATTATGCATCCTTCTTCTCGCTTGTCTCGGCCAAACCACATTCTCTCTCTCCAGACCATTCTTTTAGCTAACGTCAATCCATTTATTTCTTCGGTCCTTCCAGCCGGTCGATTTCCCAGCACACTAAAAATAAACATCCGCTTACTCAACCGAGCTGTCATTCATCGCCTTTCATCCTTTCTACAAGACCAACTCATCTCAACGTACTTTCATAGTGGATTCTCTCATTTACGCCCTTCTTCACACCACACAATCTCTCTAATACGTTCATTTTGTCCTCATTTTACCAATTCTTCTTACATCTAGACATGGCACCTTAAGATTGTCCATCGAACACATTGAACTTTAATCTAATCCTCTCATTCCATGACCATTTAGTCTCACTAACTATAAAAACACTAGGTAACAACATAACCCTCAATGTAAGACATTATGCGCAACCTCAACGGACTTAGTAGTACCCCTGATCATTCAGAAAAGGATTTAATCTGTACAGCCTCTTTCCTGCCATCACAACTTTCCTACTTACACTCTGCATCATCCATTCCCTTTTTCATTAAAGATATTCCTACTACAATATTTAAACTCAGGCACTTGTTCCTACTGCTCATCAGTGCTAACATACTTCACACCGCAGCGACTCTCCTCACTTACAACAAAAACCTTACTCTATATACGTTTGCTTTCAAACCCTCCTTTTATCACACGTCTGCCAACTCTTCTGTTAACCAATCCCTCAAAACTTCTCTTCAGATGCTTCACCACAATCATGAGCAACACAGCAAGTCCGCATATAATAGGGTAGGGCAAACCCATCCATTACTATCTATTATACGAGTATGATATATATAATATATTTTATATTATAATTATATATATATATTTATATTATATATATATATATATATATTATTTTTATATTATATATTTTATAATTATTATATATTATATTATTATATTTATAATTAATATATATATATATATATATATATATTAATTATATATGATTTTATATATATTATTATATATTATATATATATATATATATATATATATATTTGGGTCGGCAGAGCACCGAATTTTTGGCACCGCACCAAAGTAAAGACACCACGCACCACACCGCACAGAAACACCAGTCTTTTTTCTCATCACACTCCACCTCTATATTTAAAACAAAAAAAATAAACTGCTCTTAAATATAATATGCGTGAAGTGATAAATTTCTCTGGTGAAAGCACACATCACATTCTTAAGAAAGCAATTAAATTATTTCCTAAAAACCAGATCTTGTTGATAAAACAAGCTTCATAATATTATTTTAAAAGATTTAAGAAATTTCAAAGGACTTCCTTTTTTGTCAAGGGATAATGGAAATTACTTGGAAAATCCTTATTAAAGCATATAAGAATACATTAAAGAAAATAATTCAGAGAAATAAAAAAAGGCAACCAATTTATGGAAATTTTTATTAATAAATTCTTATGAAGGCATACAAGAGTACATCATATTAAATAAGCTAAAAGGAAATAAGCAAAAATTATATAGAAGTTATTACTTTTAAGTTCTTATTAAGGAATATAAATGAGCATCAAAATAAATAAGAAAAATAGTTGTTACTTTAAAATCCTTTTAAAGGCTTGCAAAATTACATCAGAGAAAATAACCTACAAAGAAATAAGGAAAAGCTATATTAAAGTTACTATTATTAAGCCTTTATTAATGCATATTAATAAAAACACCAAAAGAAATAAGCAATATTGAAATAAGCAAAAACTATACAGAAGTTATTACTTTTAACTAAGGTACAAAACTATACTTTATAGAAATCTTTGCGGACCTTGAAATTACGAAGAATTTAAATGATTTATAAACCTCCGTTCCTCTTCGCTTAATTTCTCAATGAAACTTTATGGACAATCTCGTAAATTGTTCTTGTCATCAAAAGTCGTTTTGGAAAGAAATTTGAATTAATTAGAAAAGTCAAATAAAGAAAGTTTTTGGATCATGAATTTGATTTTAAGTTTTAAGTAATTTACTTTAAAATGTTCAAATTTTTAGTGAAGTATTTACATATATTAATAAATATTTTAAATTCGTGAAATATATTATATATATATATATATATATATATATATATATATATATATATATATATATATATTATATATATATATATATTATTATATAATAATATATATATAATATATATATTAATATAATATATATATATATATAATATATATATTATATATATTAATATATATTATATATATATATATATATATATAATATATATATATATATATTATATAATATATATAATATATATATATATATATATATATATATATATATATATATATATATATGGGCTCTTTTAAGAATGATTATATTTTTTTTGTTGCTATGTAGGCCTCTATATGAGTTGTGATGATGATTTGAAAATTGAGACAAGTCGATTCTGCTGTTGCAGACTTTTCTTGAAGTTTTACCTCCCTTGCTGAAAGTTGGTTTCTTGTAATTCGGATTTCGGATTTCTTTCTTCTTCGGAGCAAACAAGTGAGTAGTGAGTCCGAGTGATAATGAGAAGAGAACGGGAGAGAATATGAGAGAAAAGGCTCAACAAGACAGTGGGGAAGCCTTTTATACAATTTGTGTTACGTAACTTATGTCAAACATTTTGTTTACGCAAATCTTGGCACAATTACGAACATGAATATAAATTTTTAACTGTTACAAAGAGTTTTAATCGAAGGTGCCATACATATATATATATATATATATAATATATTATATATATATATATATTATATATATATATATATATATATATATATATTATATATATATATATTATATATATATATATATATATATATATATATATATATTATATATAATATATATTTATTATATATATATATATATATTATATATATATATATGAAGATAGTACTAGACATGGTCGACAAAATAATCTGACAGGATAAGATGGTCAACGTTTGTAAAATAAATCTTGTTATTTAGTTTCTCTAACGAATTCAACAAAACTTAACTTAACATAACTTGACCTAACCTAACCTAACCTATTCTAACGGCGGCGGCGGGCTTTACGGGAATTTTTTTTATGTTCGTGTCGACCATTATATAGTCCTCATAATATATATATATATAATATATATATATAATATATATATATATATATATATATATATTATATATATATATATATATATATATATATACAAGATGGTAGACAGGTTGGTTCAGGGGGTTCAAACCCCCCGAAATTATTTAAGCGATCAAAATTTTTGATTGCTTAAGTCTCTTAATAATAATAATAATTTTGTTATGTTCATATAGAGAACTTATTTTTTTGTAATGTTTATACAAAGAAATTTTATGTAAAAGAATAAAAAATTTAGTAAAAACATAAAATGTTTTAAATTTATTTTGTTATGTTCATATAAAGAAGTTATTTTTAATGTGATACAAAGAACTTGTTTTCTATGTTGTGTTATACAAAAATGTCGCCAAAATTTGGCATAAAGCAGTAAGGAAGTAGAGCCTGGCATGGTGGATGAGGATGGGGGTATGGGTATGGTGTTTGCGCTACTGCTTTACTGCTTTAGGGTAAAAAATTTACATATTTTTAAATTTTTTAGAATAAACAAAAAGTTTTAAAATAAAAATTAAAAATATAATAAAATTTTATAAAATAGTTTTAAAATAAAAATTTAAAAATAAAAAATAAATATTTATAAATAAATAAAATATATATGTAAAATTACACAAAATAACAAAAACTTGAGCAAAATAAAACTTCTAAAAATATATAAATAAAACATATAAAAAAAAAAAAAAAATATATATATATTATATATATAATATATATATATATATATATATATATATATATATATATATATATATATATATATATAATATATATATATATATATATATAAAGAATAATAATAAAAAGTTAAAAGAAAATATAAAAGCACGAAAAAATAATAAAAATGTTAAAAATATTTAAAATTTTACATAAATTTTTAATTAATGTTAAAATAAAAATATCAATGAAACCAATTTTTAGTTAACGTTGAAAGAAAAATAATAAAATATTGAAGTTAAAATTTAAAAAGAAAATTTATTAAATATAAATGTTAAAGCTTGCAAAAGAAAATATAAATAACCCACAACGCATAAAGATTTTCTATAACGTATGACATCATATCCACAATATAAGAGAACCAGTCTTGTGAACAGTAAGACAGCACTATGTGATGTTACTTTGGATGTCTTAGGGAAAACTAGTATGTGTTAGAGAAGTAGGATTATTTTGATAGGTCAGTTAGGCTAGATTAGGTTAGACTAGGACAGAAAAGAACAAGATAGATAGATAGATAGATAGATAGATAGATAGATAGATAGATAGATAGATAGATAGATAGATAGATAGATAGATAGATAGATAGATAGATAGATAGATAGATAGATAGATAGATAGAGCTATGTTTAGGCATGTGCGTTTGTGTTATAGTAAATAATTTCCATATATGACTTTATTCACTTGATCAATAAATCATGTATGAGGGGAGGGGTGGGGTACTTGCGTTACTGCTTTACAGCTTTATTGTCAATAAACCTTTACACTTTACTATGATATTTTATTCAAAGAACTGATTTTTTATATTATGTTTATACAAAATGATACCAAAATATGACTTAAAGCAAGAGATCAATAGATCATGGATGTGTGGAAGGGGTAGAGTGGGTAGTTTGCGTTACTGCTTTACTGCTTTAGGGTAAATAAACCTTTGCACTTTACTCTGATATTTTATTCAAAGAACTTATTTTATACAAAATGATAATAAAATATGACTTAAAGAAATAGATCAATACATCATGGATGGGTGGGAGGGATGCGGTGGGTGGTTTGCGTTACTGCTATAGGGTCAATAAATTAATATTTTTTACTTATAAATATAAAAAGAATAAAAATTTTAATAGAAAGAAAATATATTAAATTTTTTAAAACAAAAAAATAAATAAAAGTTTTAAAACAAGATATTTTTTTTAAAATTAAAAAAAAAATAATTAAAATCTGAAAATAAATAATTTTTTTTTAATACATAAAATTAAAATGAATAAATAAAATAAGTTTTAAAACAATATTTTAAAAAAAAAATAAATAAAATATATAAAATTAAAAAATAATTAAAACTTGAAACAAATAAATAATTTTTTTAAATAAATAAATAAAAAGTTTAGAACAAAATAATTTAAAATAACTTTAAAAATAAATAAATTTTTTAAATAAATAAAAAAAGACAAAATAATAAAAATCGCTGGCAAAATATACATGTTTTAGATTAGAAAAGAAATATATTAGTTGATGTTTGTAAAAAAAAAAAAAAATGAGATTTGAGAAATATAATTGTCAACCTTCAACCTTTAGAAAACGAATTATCTTTGTACGATGCAATAGAAATGATAACCTGCACATGTTAGAACAGAATCAGTCATGCGAACAGTAAGGCTGTATTTGTATAAAAATTACATTTGTATATAATTTTTAATCTAAACAAATGATTAATGACTTGCAATTATCATTGTGGTTCTTTTTATAAATTGTTCATTTGTTTTTATATTTCAATTATATTTCAATACTTAACTTAAATAATAAATAATTAATTATTCATGCCTGATGATCGGCATTTATTTGCTTATTATAAATTAGCCCAGCTGCTCCACTTTTAAAAAGAAGAAAAATAAAAAATTGATTCTATGATCAGCTGACCAAATGAGTCGGTCACTGCTACTCCTATTTGAACTAATTGCTGTTACACTCCTACAGCTGAGATATTGATTGAAATTAATTGCTATTACTACTGCTACATTTGATCTAACTACATTAACTGCTATACCAACTGTTACAAAAAAGCTATAACTGCTATGCTGAAATCTAAAGATTATATTGGAAAATTTAAGCTACCAAGCTACTATTTTTATATTTAATATTTTAATGTTTGTTGGCCAACAATTTATTAATTCCACTTATTTTCCTGTTTGAGATACTGTGAATGCCAGAAGAGGCAAGAGTCAAAGCATTTGAACCGAGGCTTACAATTATCTGGAAGGAAGAGAGTTAAAAAGGCAAGAGAAGATTTAAGGCTACCAATTTGTTGGGTAAGTAGATGCAGTTTATCAGGCTGTTAATTTACTTTTGCTTAGATCACTTTATTTTTATAAAGTATGCCTTAATAGGCAGAGTTCCTGTTAATTATTAATTAAATTTTATAAATTTAAAGGTTCATAGCCACATTTGGCCTTTGTCACAATATGGAAAGAATCACAATTTTGAGGCAACTTTTTAATCATTTCTTGTGAGTTGTGCATTATATATATAACATCAAATATTTCCAAAAATATAGATTTAGGAAGTTGGTTTTTTGAAAGTACCAACTTTTAAAAGGCTCCCATTTATTTTTTCAGCTGGAAGCTTGTTACTGCTGTGATAGAGCTGGGTTGGCTTGAGGCTGGAAGCATCTTTCAACATCCTTTTATTTATATATTTATTCTCCTTGAAACTAAAAATATAATATAAAATATTCATTAATAGTCATTTAAGCAAAATTAAAAGTAAAGTTTTTCCTTTTTTTTATTGTCTTTATATTTAAATATTTTTTATGCAAAGTAATCAAGATTATTAATTCCTGATAATTTTTTGTATATGAAACCCTCAGTGGGATTTTCAATTTTTCAATTTATTTCTTGATTTTTTTGTATATGGCATCCTCAGCGGGATGGTCTGCCTAACTTTCTTCTCAGATTAAAGCCTCCAAAGCCTGCTCCTGGTTATTTAATAGTAATATGCTGGGTTCAAGTTGTGGTCAATATTGACAGTGTAGTAGTGGTGTAGCTAAGCTATTAAATTATATTCATCAGCATTATATCAGTGCTGCTGAAATATTCATATTTATATATTAAGATTATTAATCAATTATTTGGAGTGTTTGGTAATTGTGGAGTTCAGTGACACCTTCCATATATAGGTTCATTCCAATTATAGGTTTTTTTTTATCCTGTATAAGGTTACTAACCTACTAATATCATACAATTTCCAACTTAGGGCACTACCATATATAGGGCACTAATATACTAATAATTTTTAAAATTCTGCCTATAGGGCTTGATATTTAATATTTAATATTTAAAATTCCACCTATAAGGTTAATTCCGCCTATAGGGCTTGATATTTAATATTTGATATATTTTAATTGAATGAAAATTCAGTATTTTAAATTAAAATAAATTAAATTGATTTTTTTTTCATTTAAATTTAATCAATCAAAATTTAATATTTGATTTTCATATTTAATATTTAAAATTTGACAAATTCATATTTTGATCATGGATTCATATGATCCAAGAGTTGAAATAAAATATATTAATGATATTACTGACAGCCCTTCTGAGGAGTTGGTTCTAGTAAAAAACCTTATTAATAGAAGAGGGGCTAAGAGATCTTCTTGCACAAAATTGATTAACAATGTTTATACCAAATTAGCAAATCTCTCAGTAGAGGAAAAAAATTCATATTCTGAGACTTTAAAAGAATTCAAATTAGAGCCATATGTGGAATTGAAGAAGACCTGATACACTTCATTTGTATCTGCCCAGAATATGAAGATCTAGAAGGCAGGAACAGATTGATATAAAAAATTCAGATTATAATGTTAATTTAGGTGTCATTATAAATACACTTGATATTTCACATCATACACATCATAATCAAAATCAATCACCACCTACTCCAATTAGTGCTCAAAATGTAAAATTTCCGCCAATAGACCTACCAACCTTTGATAGTCAGCCAGAAATTTAAATCAATTTATTTTTTCATTTGAGAGCATCATGAACAACCGCAGTTTTTCACAATTTGAAAAATACAGGTATTTAGTAAAGCAGGTATCTGGCCCTGCTAAGGTATATATTGAAAGTCTTAAAGTGGAGGATCAAACCTATGATGTAGCAAAAAATTTATTACTTAAGGCTTTTTCTTCCAAAATAGGGCAACAATTTTCTGTTATTGAAAAAATTGTAAAATTAAAGCTGCAGAATGTTTCTAGTATGATGGAGTGGGTCAGTGAAGTGAGAGTTTTGAAAGATCAGATGGTGAGATTAGATGTGGATGGTCAGATTTTTATGCAATATTTTGTATGGCAGGGAATATCTGATAAAATAAAAAATTCATTTATGACTGTTAATAATGATGCCAAACCAGATTTAAATTCCATATTAGATACCTCCTTTGAGGTGCTCAATAGATTGAAAGAGTGTACAAGGGAGAATAACTCTGGTAGCTCTATAAAAAATACTGCTGCTGCATCTCAGGAGAAAAAGGCTCTGAGCCTAGCAGCTGCAGTTGATCTAAAAACAAAAAATGTGTCAAGTAGACCAGCAAATTGTGTTCTGTGTCATTATTTAAAAATTGATGGGTATGATACCCATTATATAAGCAAATGTCAAAAATTTGATAGTCCTGAAAGTAGGATAAAGAAAATTAAAGAAATTGGAGGGTGCATTTTGTGCAGTTACCTAAATCATGATCAGTCTCAATGCAGGTATAGGTTCAAAAATCCTTGTTATAAATGTGGTAGAAATCACTTTTCCTTTTTATGTATTAAGAATAAAAATAAAATTGGTAACACAGTGCAAAATAAAAAGAATTCAACTGCATCCCATAATGCAACTTCTAGTAATGTAGTTGGCTTAGAAATTTCACCATGCTCAAATGATGAGTATTGTGATTTGGAAATTAATTCCCTTAATACAAGCCTCATTAGTAATTTTATTTTGCCCACTTTTACAGCTAAAACTTATTTGGCTGAAGGTGAAACTGCACATTCTAGAGTACTTTATGATTCAGCTTCAGAGTATTGTTTTGTGTCCTTGTCCTTAGCAAATAAATTAAAATATAAAATTATAAATGCTGATATAAAAATAAATGTCAAAGGATTTAATGAGGCTAAAAGCTACAAGACCAATATCATAGAATTTAACATCACTCTGGGTAAAAAAAGAAGTAAAAATAGTAGCTGCAGTTATTCCAGAAATTAGGCCTAAAATTAAACTTAAAAATTCAGAAAATATTAGTGAATCCTTTAAGAAAGCCAATATAGAATTAGCTGATAAATTTTTGAATGATGAGGTGGGGAATATTGATATCATTTTAGGAGTAAATGCAATACACATTATCCCAGTGCATGCTGGCACTATAGGTACCAAAAATGAAAAATTCTTGTTTTTCTACACCTGTATAGGCATTATGCTTACTGGCAGTGAGTCTGTCATTTTAAAAAATTTAAATAACCTTCATGTTGTGAAGAAATTTGTGGACAAAACTAATGAGTACTGTAATGCCATCCCTAACCTTATAAAAAAGAAAACTCCAAAAAGTAATAATAATAATAATAAAGGTGGTACTCATGGTAGTCCTCATAATAATAATAATAATAATAATAATAATAAAAATGGTAATGATTTCTGACTACAAGAATCTTCTATCTCTTGTAGTTACATTGCCTGTAATTTGCCTGATGATTTTAACTTTTCTAAAGCTAATAATGAGCAACTTAATATGTCACTTAAAAAATTAATGAATTATGATGATTATTATGAGCCATCCTTTTCTGATGAAGATGAACAACTGGTTAGGTATATTATTAGTAATGCAAAGTGTCATGATGATGGCAGACTGATACTTCCATGTTTATGGGATAATAGAGTAATAAATTTGTTACCAAATAATTATAAATTAGCCTCCAATATTTTAAAATCTACTTTAAAAAAGATTCAGAAAAATCCTGGTAAATTTGAACAGTATAATAACATTTTTATGGAGCAATTAGAAGCAGGTATAATTGAAAAGGTTTCTATTAATAAATTAAAAAATAATAAAGAAGTTTCTTTCATGGGCCATATGGGTGTGTACAGAGAAAATGTTCAAACCACCAAATGCAGAGTAGTATTTTTAAGTAATTTATGTGAAAAAACAAATGACACTGCTCTTTCTCATAACCAAGTTTCCCTACCTGGTCCTAATCTTAACAATAAATTAGAGATAGCTTTGACACTTTTAAGGTTCAACAGATTTTATTGGTCTATGACATTGTCAAGGCTTTCCATCAAATTTGGTTACCATATATTGATAGTTTAAAATTACATTTTCTTTGGGTTAAGGGTATAAATGATTTTTCTGAGGTGGCCTACAAAATGAACAGATTGCCTTTTGGTATGAGGTTCTCACCAAGCTTGCTTATGGTTGCCTTATATATTATATTAATTTTACATTGTAATATTCATGACTCATTTGAAAATAAATTAAGAAATATGCTTTATAATTTATCATATATGGATAATCTTGCATTTTCATCTAATTCTGAATCTGATATTAAATTGTCATTTCACAAGTCAATTAATATTTTTAGTCAATATGGCTTTAATTTGCAGCAATTTGGTTCAAATTTGATGGAATTGGAATCTGAATTTTGTGAGGATTCTGAAGAACCCTTACAAACCAAATTATTAGGTATTTTGTGGTCTAAGGACCAAGATCTTTTTACAAATAAACCTGTAAAATTAAATTTAGAGGCCAATACTTTAAGAACCATACTTTCATCTGTGAATAGTTGCTTTGATCCACTTGCATTGACCTTACCTTGTAGAAATAGGGCAAAACTGTTTTTGCATGAGGTGCAGATGGATAGTAGCATCACTTGGGATGACCCTTTAGGTGATGACAGATTGAGAGAGTGGAAAAAGATTTGCAAATTATATAATGCTGGTGTTGAGCCTTCCATTCCCAGGTATATTGGGAATTACAATGGTAATTATGATTTAATGGTCTTTACAGATGCTAGCAAGGATTTCTATGGATGTGTGATTTATTTAAAAAATCTTGATACACATTCCCTTCATTATCTAACTGCCAAAAATAAAGTAGTGGTAACAAAAGGTGTTGGTAGAACCATCCCTGTGTTAGAGCTATTTGCAGTGGCCCATGGAGTGGTTTGTGTGATAGATTTATATTCTCAATTAACAAAGGCATTTTGTCCCATAAATATTAAAAATTTACATATTTTCACTGATTCCATGATTTCCTTAAGCTGGCTGGCAGCTAAAGTTAACAAGACCAGCAAGATAGAGAAAAAGGGTACCATAATTAATAATAAATTAAATAATATTATGAGGCTATGTGAAAGTCATAATGTTATTTTTCATCATATTAAGGGTCCAAATAACCCTGCAGACATGGTAACTAGGTGTGTATCTCACAAAGTGTTACAGAAAACAAATTATTTTAAGGGTCCAACTGAAAATGAATGTGTTGACACTTTCTCTTTTGAAGTTCCCTTTAATATTCATTTTAACTTTCAGATTAATAGTATTTCCTCTTATCAGTGGGAACCAGTAATAGCATTAAATAAGTTTTCTTCTATTGGGAAATTTTGCAGGGTGACTCACTATATTAGGAAGTATATATTTACACTAAAATTTAGAGTAAAGTCAAAAAACCCTTCTCTCTTCCCTTCTATGAATATGAGTTGTAATTATAAAGATAGTTGTTCATTGGTTTATAAAGGAGCCCAAAAAACTAACTTTTCAGATACATATGATTATTTATTGAGTCCTCTTGCTGTAAAATCAACTAATTTAGCTAATCAATTAAATTTGTTTTTAGATTCTGATGGCTTAATTAGAGTTAAATCTAAATTTGGTAAATTAAAAAGTAATTATAATGAAAAGTTTCCTATATTATTGTCCAAAGATTGTCCCTTTACAAACACTCTCATTTTTGAAACTCATATTAAAGCTAAGCATGCAGGAGTCTATAAATTGCTTGCACTTCTTAAAAAGGAGTTTTACATACCATCTGCATATGTCACTGTAAAGAAATGTATTAAAACTTGCCTTGTTTGCAAAAAACTATATGGTAGGACAATAAAAATAAATCAGAATGACTATACAGAATTTAGAATATCTCCTAAGGAGATTCCCTTTAGGGAGATTGCCTTAGACCATATTGGTCCATTTACTGTAAAAAGTAATGATATTAATGTTAAGGTGTACATACTTATTATAACATGCATGTGGAGTAGGGCTGTAAATTTGTTGTTATGTAAGCATATTGATTCAGAATCCTTTATTAATGCCTTTCAAATGCATGTGTATGAATATGGATACCCTAAAAAGATATTAAGTGATGCTGGATCACCTATAGTTTCATCCTTCAAAGTAATTAAATCATTTTTGAATGATGTAGAGGTAAAGAATTTTTTGAAGGAAAAAGATATTGAAAGTTTGGACTTTTCCACCTATCCACCCCATTCCAGTTTTTTAGGTTCAGTTGTAGAATCTCTTGTAAAACAAGTTAAAAATATGGTGTATAGCAGTATTTCTAAAAATATATTAAAGTATGAGCAATTTCACTTGTTAAT
The DNA here is from genome assembly GCA_015478945.1 of Trachelipus rathkii. Classification (NCBI taxonomy): domain Eukaryota; kingdom Metazoa; phylum Arthropoda; class Malacostraca; order Isopoda; family Trachelipodidae; genus Trachelipus; species Trachelipus rathkii. The sequence goes on from JABUQX010006266.1 coordinate 32,206, forward strand.
GAAAGAAGTGCACATGTTAATAAACAAAAGACCTTTGGCTTTTAAACCACTTCTAAATGATCAAAATATTGATCCTTCAATACCCTTTGTAATTACCCCTGAAATATTAATTAAAGGGTATGAACCTCCTAATGTGGTAATTGCTCCCCATTTGCATACCTCTGAAGCTAATGAGGAAGAGGATCCAGATTGGATCCCAAATAATGAAAAGCAGGATGAAATAAAGCTGTATAAAATGTATAAAAAGTTTCAGAAGGTGAAAAATAAATTACATGTTCTGTATCATACTGAATTT
>JABUQX010006266.1:47500-55000 GCA_015478945.1 Trachelipus rathkii
TGGGAAGTCGAGTGAATATTACAAACCAAGAGAATGTGAATAGAGAAGTGAAGTGTTTCAGGTGTGGGAAACTGGGACATATGATTTCTGAATGTAGATGGGCGAATGGGGCCTGCTTCAGCTGTGGACAAGTTGGGCACATGGCCATGAATTGTACAGACCCGCAAAGGGCAGGGTGTAGGAGATGCGGAGGTATAGATCACTGGGTGCGTGACTGCTCTCAGGGAGTGAGAGTGAGACAACCTGTGTGTGGGAATTGTGGGATCGAGGGACATTTTTCAAGGATGTGTCAGTCGCCAATGAATACATGTACTAAATGTGGGAAAATAGGACATGTGGCTGGTATGTGTTGGAGTATGAGGCAACAGGGAGGAGGGAATCAAATGAATCCGAGTGTGATTGGTAGTGGCAATGGGAATAGTAGCAATGTTCAGGCGGTTGGTAGTCAGGTAGTTGGAAGTATGAATAGGAATGTAAATATGAGTGAATCAGGTGTAACCAGTCAAGTGAGGATAATGGGTCCGGGAAACGAGCAGGGATAGGGTTTACAGATGGTGGACCCTCAGGTGGGAATGGGATGCAAAGAGAAGATGTAAGTGTGAATGTGTTTGCAGTTGGTCAGGTAGATGAGTGTATGAGTATTAAGGTTTATTGTGGAGGTATTGAGGTGAGAGCATTGATTGATACTGGATGTATGGTTAGTGTAGTGTATAAAGGAGCGTATGATAGGATGAATATAAGGGAGGATCAGAAAGAATCAGGAAAGGGGAATATAAAAGGGATTAGCAACATGGTCATACCAGTGGTGACTAAATTTAGGGAGAGTGTTAGGATTGGAGGAATAGGCATGGAAGAGAGTGAGTTTTATGTGATTAATAGTATGAATGAGAAGTATGATGTGTTGTTGGGTTATAAGTTTTTGAGTGTGAATGGGATGATTATCCATCCAGATCGGATGATGATAGAGAAGAAGGTAAATAAAAATGGGAAATGTCAGATGTATGTGAATGAATTAGGGGATGTGGAAGTGAAATTGTTAAAAGGTGTGGAAGTGTTTGCTTTGGAGGATATGTCTTTGAAGACAGATGAAGTGGTAGGTGTAAAAGTAGGGTGGAATGCGAATGTAGGAGTGGATGTAAACCAGAATAGCATGTTTCTGGTGGATGGTTTTGATGCTAGATATAGAGTTAAAAGGGTTGCATATGTATTTGATGGTATATTAGATATGGATAATCCTAGGGTATGTATGCAAAAGGTGCCTGATGTGAAAAAGAAGAGAGTTAGAGGTATAAGGGTTGGTGATGTGGTTGGTAGTTTGTATTCAGTTTTGATTGTAAAGCACTCAAGAGAGAATGAATGCTGTGTGTTTGCTGGTGATATTGAGGAGAAGGATTGGGTGTATGATGAAATGGTTGATAAAGTGAGATTGCCGGAAGGTTTGAATGAAGTGAGGAGACAAAAGATTTTACGAATGGTATGGGAGAGGAGGAAGGCCTTGAGTAAGGGTGACGAGGATTTTGGGAATGCGAAATTGCCGGCATTTCGTATTGTGTTATCGGAGGATACCCCCATATATCAACGACCTCGTCACTTTCCTCCCCCCGTTGCGAATGAGATTGAAGAGCAGTGTGAAGAGTTAGAGCGAATAGGTGTGTTGGAAGAGAGTGAGAGTCCGTGGAATAGTCCGATTGTGCCTGTGCGAAAGCCTGATGGACGATTGAGGTTATGTATTGATTATCGTAAGGTGAATGAAAAGACTGTGAAAGATAGGTTTCCTATGTGTGTAGTGTCAGAATGTGTGTATAGTATGTATGGAATGAAAGTGTTTACGAAAATGGATCTGGTGCGAGGGTATTATCAGATGCCAGTGGAAGAGAATAGTAGGTGTGTGACTGCCTTTTCAACTGCAAAGCGGCATTATCAGTTTAGGAACTTGAGCTTTGGATTAGCCAATGCTCCGGCAGCGTTTCAGAGGGCTATGAATGTGGTTATGAATGATTTTCCCAGTAAGAATGTGATGGTGTTTATAGATGATATATTGGTGATGAATGAATCTTTTCCTGAGCATTTGAAGTTAGTGAATGATGTGTTGAAAAAGTTGGAGGATGTAGGTATAAAAGTGAAAGTTGAGAAGTGTGAGTGGTTTGCGGATGAGGTTGAATTCTTGGGACATAAGGTGAGTGCAACAGGTTTGAAAAAGGCTGAAAAGTTTATTGAGAAAGTTCGGCAGTTTCCAAAGCCGAGGAATGTTAGAGAGTTGAGAGGATTTTTAGGTTTGGTAGAGTTTGGAAGGAAGTTTATGAAAGATTGTTCAGGAGTGATGAAACCTTTGACTGAATGGACTGGTAAAAAGAAAAGTACGATTGTCAAGTGGAATGATAGAATGAATGAAGCGTTTGAGAAGTTGAAATCTGAAGTTGCAAAAGATGTAGAGCTGTCTTATCCGGATTATAGTGAGTATGCTAAACCTTTGGAAGTGTATACGGATGCAAGTGGGTATTGTATGGGGGGTTGTTTGATGCAAGAACAGGTGATTGATGGGATTGAAAGAAAACGAGTGATTGCGTATGTTTCAAAAGCGTTTAGTATGACGGAGCGAAAGTATTCCACGATTGAAAGAGAGTTGGCTGCTTTGAGGTTCTGTTTGAAATCGTTGCGTCCGTTTTTGTATGATATTAAGTTTGTAGTGCGAACGGACCACCAACCCTTAGTGTATTTGCAGAGAATGAGGACAGTTGATAGTAGGCTTGCGAGAACTTTGGAAGATTTGAGTGATTTCGATTATTTGGTTGAGTATGTTCCGGGTGAAAGGAATGAGATTGCTGATTTGATGTCGAGAATGCCTGGGAGTGAAAGTATGAATGAAAAGGTAGTAATAGACCCTGAATATTTGCCTAAGGGATTAATAAAGGGGAAAGAAAGTCAAGGTGGGGGTGATTCTATGTTCGAAAGTGTGTTGTATGGTTTACAAGATTTAGTTAAGGATAAATTGATTTCGAGAGTGCCTGAGAGTATAGAGGAGTTGAGAAAGGAAGTTATGAATGAGGTATGTAAGAAACCTGAGCAGATAGGGATTAGGAAGGTGAGACAGTTTATGAAAGAGTTAAAGGCTATGTGTAATGTAGGTGTGATTCCGTTACAAGAAGTATTGATTGTTGTGAGCAAGTTATTTAAGGTAGTCGTGTGCGTGCATTATGGTGGGGAGAAACCTGTAATTTATAGGAATGAGAGTGTTGATAGAAATAGTGTAAGTGAGCTTCATTTGCAGTGTTTGAGTGGGGTGCATTATAATTGGGTGATAGAGAAAAAGAGTTATGATAGGAAGTATGTTTTGGAAAAAGAAGTAGTAGATTGTATCATGGAGGATGATGAGGGTGTGAAAATGATTTGTCCTGGTGAGATTGAAGAAGTAGTGTATTGTGAGCATGGGATGAGTGGAAGAATGGAAGTGAAAGTGCAGGTGAGAGGAAGAGTATATTGTGGACTGATTGATACTGGGGCTCAGATTTCTTTAGTGAATGCATCTGTGGTACGAGAGATTGAGCGAGTGACGTGGCAGATCCAGAGGAGGAGTACTAATATAAAGATAAAGGGGATTGGGTCAAGTGAGATAGTAGCTTGGGAGGAGGTTTTGTTAAAAGTAGAGATAGGAACGCTAGGGGAAGTTGAACATAAGTTTGTAGTGCTTGATGAAGAAAGAATGCCGTATTGTTTTTTGTTTGGAATTGAATTTTTAAGAATGAATGGGTTGTCTGTAGATGTGGGGAATGAAAGATTGTTGAAAGAAAATAAGGAAAATAGGGAAGTAGTTAGAATGCAGAAGGGGAATGTGTGTGTGGCTGATTTTGTAGGAATGGTAAGAGTTGGTGTGGGGGATGAAGAATTGTTAAGTATGAAAGATATTGAAGTAATGCAAGAGGAATGTCCAATGGTATGTGAGCTGAGAAAATGTATTTTGTCAGGTAAGAAAGTGTGTAGATGGGACCAGTTGATAGAAGATTTTAGGGTATTTGCGAAAAAGTTTGTTGTGTGTGCGAATGTGGTTTATTATATTAGGAAAGTGCGAGAGGATGATCTGTATGTACCGGTATTTTCTGTGGTTGGGGCAGTGGGGATGGCACTAGTAATTCACCGTAGATTTGGACACATGGGTAGGTTTAAATTGTGGGAATGTATGAAAGAGAGAGTGTTTAATCCTTGGTTGCGAAAGATAGTGAATGATGTAGCGACTACTTGTGAAGAATGTCAGAAAGGAAAGTATCAGAGAATGTATGTAAAACCTCCTGTGTTGAGAATGGATGTGAGTGAACCTTTTGAGTTAGTGGTGATTGACTGTGTTTCGTTTTACCGGTGACTGCCATCGTGGGTATGTAGGATGGTGGTGATGGTGGACCATTAAAAGTAAGTTTGGGCATATGCTGTGCTGTAAAGAATAAACTAGTGTGATGTCGCTAAAAAAAAAAAAGGGGGGTGTTGTTGCCAATGTGTGTTTGTAAACCGAAGCGAATGTTGAGTGACAATGGACCGGAGTTTGTAGGACAGGCGTTTGAGCAAATGTTGAGTGATTGGGGGATTGAACATGTGAAAACGACGCCGTATATGCCTAGTTCGAATGGATTGGCTGAAAGAACAGTACGAACGTTGAGTGAGATGTTAAGAATGATGAGTGAACAAGAGAATGATTGGGATTATTGGTTAGGAAAAGTATTATGGGCATATAATATGACTGTACATAGGGCTACTGGTATGTCTCCGTGTATGTATGTAATGAATTTCGAGAAGTTTGTGAGACCTAGGTTAGGATTGCCTGAAAGTGATAAGGATGTATGGAGGAAAGGTAGTTTGAAGTTTGCAAGTTTTGAGGTAGGGGACAAAGTTTTGAAGGAAGTAATTGAGAAAGGGCGGTTGAATGTCAGTAAGATGAGAGAAAAGTTTGAAGGGCCGTATGTTGTGAAGAAAGTGATGTCGAATGGAGTGAGTTATGTGATAGAAGGTGATAAGAATGGTAGAATGAATGAGATTAGAGTGCATCAGACACAGTTACGACCGTGGAGGGAACCGCCTGAGTATGTGAAGGCTCACCCAGTGTATGGTTTTCTAGTGAATGATGAGAATGAGGAAAAAGAGGTTGAAGGTCATGATTCATGGTTGGATGGCAAAAACTTGGTGTTGGTGGAAACTAGGAGAAAAAGAAGACGAAAGGTTGGTAAGAATAAGAGATTTGTTGAGAATGAAAGTGGTGTGGATGAAATTTCTGGGTTTTGGTGGGATAACGAGAATGATGATGTGCGCACGATGAATCAGACGTATACAATGTGTAAATTTCCGTTGAATGAGAGAGAAAGTATATTAGTAGGATTGAGAGAATTTAAGGAAAATAGTGTGCATATGGAAGTGTCTGATTTGAATAAATTCTGTGTGGAATTGGATGAAGTAGTGAATGAAATAAGAGCGAATGCAAGGGTAAGAGAGATTGATAAAGAGATTGCTGTGATGTCTGAAAGGTTAACTAGGAAAGAAAGTAGGAATGAAGTAATAGATGCAAGAGACGCGAGAGAGGTAAATAGTGAGAGGGGAGAAAATGAAAAGGTGGTAGAGTATGAGAGACCCTGTACTAGGAGTAGGGGTAGAGTGAAAGAGTATGATTGGGTGATGAAAACTGTTTTATAAATGAAGAATGTTTTGGGGATAAATATGATACAAACTTAGGTGGGAGGGATGTGGTGAGCTGACTGTAAAAGTTTTTTTTGTATCATATTATATGTATTGCTTATTATTATTGTTTGCAGAGAGAGAAAGAGAGAGGGAGGGAGAGAGAGAGAGAACGAAAGAATGTAGGTTGATAGATTGTGGAATAAAATGTGAGTGAAAGTGAGGGTGGGTGGCCAGACAGCATCAGGCATAAACATCCTATCCTCACCTCCTTTCCTTCAGTCTTTCTTACCTATGGTTCTAACTTTCCTGTCCACACGCTCGTGGCATAATTTTGGTTTGAAAGTGAATGATTGTGGTTTTTCTATTTTCATTTTCTTAATATGTATTACTAAATATTTAATTTCTTTTCTTCGAAGGAATATATAATATTTTTTATACATGTTAATTCATTTCTCATTACTTTTTACCAGGGTTGGCATAATTTAAAGTATTTTATTTTATTTTTATTGTTTTATTATTTTATTATTATATATTATTATTATTATTATTATTATTATTATTATTATTATTATTTATTATTATTAGTATTATTATTTATTATTAATTACTTATTATTATTATTATTATTTTATTAAATAGTAACTTTTACTATTAATATTCTTATTATTATTATTATGATTTGGCTTTTTGTTTATGATGCTTAATGCTTATTTATTATTATATTTATTAATTATGATTTTTTGCTAAAAAAAAAAATTAAATGGTTTATGGCTGGTGTTTTTTTTTCAGTTTGATGCTGGAAGAAAAAAAAACTGGATTCGAAACCCCGTCAAGTTTTTTTGGCTTGGGCTGAGCAGAGAATTGTTTCGTTTCCCCTGATGGTTTCTCGGATTGACTGCCTAGAGTTTCTCTGATCGACGGAAGCTTCCTATAATTGTTTTTTGTATTGGTTTCCCTTAACTGAAGGAAGTTGGATTGGTTTCCCTAAAACTGATATTTCCCGCAGAGAATCTTCCCTTACCATTTACCCTTAAAGAAGAAATCACTGAACCAATATCCCTAAACCACTACCCAGAAACCAGAAATTATCCCTGAACCAATACCTTTAAACCACTACCCTGAAACCAGAAATTATCCCTGAACCTAATCCCCTGAAAAATTACCCAAAGAGAACCACTGAGAATTGAAACCCCCTGAAAAACACCGAAAGACAACCACCCTTGAATTGTAACCCCTGAAACCACCCTGAAAGGGGACCCCAAAATCAAATAAACCCTTTGATTTGTGTAATATTTGTAAATATTATTTGGTTGATAACATTGTTTTGTTTAATAAGGATTATATTTGAAAAAAATCATTGCCCTGTAACTTTGGCTTCTGATTTTTTATTTATTGTGATTTGAATATTAATTATTATTTATAAACGTTTTGTTTTTTTGATATTGGAAATTTGATTTTATTTATTGTGCATTTGTGTATTTGTATTAATTATTTTATAAACCTATTGTTTTGTAGATAATGTAAATTTAAGTAATTAAATACTTTTGTGTTTGGACTATTTTTTTTGAATTATTTATTATTTACTAACCTATTGTTGTTTTTTTGATTGTATATATTTTTTCTGACTAACGCTTGGACTAATTTGACAAACTGCTGAGATAAAGAAAGACGACAGACTGCGTTATATTATCTTTTTTTGTTCTTTAATAACTAGATAAAACTGTTTGTGTGTTTCTTTTGTTGTCTTCATTTTCCGTACCAAATTTTATCACGGCACGCCCATATCTTTTAAATACTCTCGTGTTTTTTTTAAATACACTACAGAGCGTTTACTGGCGAAAGCCC
>JABUQX010006266.1:67500-69432 GCA_015478945.1 Trachelipus rathkii
TAACTTTATATCATCCTACCCACCGTATATTTTCCAAGGTACAAGCCACTGAGTATATCTATATATAGTATACTATATATATATATATATATATATACATATATATAGTATTATAAATATAATAAATTAATAATAAAATTATTTATTATTTAATATTAATATATATATTTATATTATAATATATATATATATATAGATATATATCATAGAAAATTTTGTAGTTTAAAAAGCTATTACAACTGCATAAATAATAATCGGCTCAGTCAATATGAATGTGACTTCAGATATATATATATATATATATTATATATATATATTATTAATATATATTATATATAATTATATATATATATATATATACTATATACATATATATATAATATTATATATATAGTATATATATATATAATATTATATATTAATATATCAAAAAGACATCGTACACTCGGGCTGCCTAGGTTTAGCCCGTAGTTTTATGTTATAGCAAACGATCCCGATCTTCTTCATATTTCATAGGTACGATAAAATTCTTATTTTTAGCGAAAATTTGTCATATGAAAGAAATTATTACACAATATCATTTAAGCAAGGATTAGAAAAAGAAAATTTAAATTTTTTAAAGAATAATGCTATTTTCAATCAAATTATTAAATAGCAGACGTGCCACGGGGCTTCTCCCGAATAGCTGATTGAAAAACAATAACAGACCCTATAATATATTTTTTACTAAATAAATAAAACGTAAATTAGCAATAACTTAAGTATCTAGTGTGAATATATATATTATATATATATATAATATATAATATATATATTTATATATATATATTATATGTATATATATATATATATTATTTATAATATATAATATATATATATTATAGAGAGAGAGAGAGAGATAGATAGTTCGAGAGAGAGGAGAGAGAGAGAGCCCGAGCAGTAAATAAGTTACTGCAGTAAGCCGCTGATATATAGTACTTATATATATACTATATATATATACTATATATTATACTATATATATATATATATATAATATATATATAAATATATATATATTATATATAGTATATATATATATATAATATAATTAGAGAGAGAGAGAGAGAGAGAGAGAGAGAGAGAGTAAAAAAAACAAAGACAGACAGACAGACAAACAAAGAGCGTTAAATTTTCGATGTTTGTTTAGTAATAACTTTTTACGCATGAAACGAGAAGCGTAGAATTTACCTTTCAAAGTTATTTTTTATTAGCCTTGAATTTTGAAATTATTATTTTTTTTTTTTATTATTAATTAATTTATTCTAGTCATGAAAGCCCATATACTATGAATAATTATGAAATTAACTAAATCATTTCCCCTGTAAAATAATTTGCTGCTTTTGTTTTGAAATAAACTGATCAAAATTTAATTATTTCCTAAGAATTTCACCCTTTTACAGGGGAAAATATTTTTGCTACCCTTCATCAATCTCCTTTCCTTTTCGCTATTACAATGGACACTACTCTTCTGAAATCTCTTGACGCATAATCTTCACAATACCGAACAGTTAGTCTCACAGAAAATGTTACAATCATTTCCTTGTAATAAAGTGGGATGCGTTTCTGCAGAATGTTTTGCAAAAATTGTGGAGGAAACGATGATGTGAAGGTGGTATGAGTAACAGAGAAAAGGAAAGAGTTTAAAAGTATAAGGGTGAGTATTGTAAGTTACGAAATGAATTTAGTATATGAATTTATCCACCAAACAATCAGAGATACGGGTTCTGAGGTGGGCCAGCAAGGTTTTTTATGATAGGATTTTTTTTCAACCCATTGGGGCTATCAAAAGAGTTTATTAGCAACTGTAAACAGTGAAATTACCTAGAATGATGACTAGAAAAACGGTTATGATAATAACAGAACAAACAACGTTATAATCCAGATTATGAG
>JABUQX010006267.1:0-2500 GCA_015478945.1 Trachelipus rathkii
GGAGATATTATATATATATTAATATATATATATATAGTATATATATATATATATATATACACTTGACGATTTACCATAGTGAGGATCCGTCGCGGTCCCGTGAAGCTCTAGGGTGGATTTTCTGATTGCGACGAGTTCTTACTAATTAATGGTACAGAGGGGGCGGTAAGGCTGGGCTTTCTTTTCGACTTTTGTCATTTTCTTCTACTGCTTTTCTTTTCCGATGCATGACACGCACCTTACCCCCAGGCAAAGAAAAAAAAAAAAAATAAAAAAAAAAATATATATATATATATATATATATATATATATATATATATATATATATATATATATATATATATATATATATATATATATAATATTATATATAATAATATATATATATATATATAATATATAAATATAAGCTCTACAATTGTAAGAGAAAATGATGAGATGCTAAAAAGATTAGGAAACCTGATTTTTCTCATACACTGAATTTCCTTTTAAAAATACCAAACTGCTAAACATTTCATCAGACAGTCTGCCTCTTTTAGGAGAGTGAATATGACCTGCCAAACTGAAGAGTCTTTCTACTGGTGCTGATGATGGTAGTGGGGTGTTGTATTTAAAAAAGAAAAACTGCAAAACACCAGGAAAATGACGTAGAGATTCCAGTGAAGATTTTTATTCAGCAAAATATTTGAGAACCTCCATTTCCGTCGAATCTTTGCTTGTAGTCGTGGTAGTGCCAGTTGATATTTCATAATCAAAAAAGTCATCGGCACTACTTTCAGAAACTGCATCATCAGTCATGCTATTTGGGCTATTTTCTTGGAGGGCCTTTATAGAATTCACCAGCATTTCTTGGACTCCTTTTCGTCATTGCAGTAGTATTGATGTAACTGTTAATTGTTAGCCACTTTAACTTGAATCTTGGATTTGATACAGAAGCCAATATTGCTATTTTAGTTTCATGGCATATATCCAAATTGAGAAACTTCCGAAACCTATTTGAAAAACCCTTTGAAATGGTTCAGAAGTGGCTGACAATACTGAAGGGGCTCATTATTAAGGCGTTTAATTTTTTTTAATCAACTTCTAGAAGAGTAGAGAACAAAGCTCCATAGAAGCAATTTTGAAGCGTATATAAAAATATATATATATATAAATAATAAATAATATATATATTATATATATATATATATATATATATATATATATATATATATATATATATATATATATATATATATATATATATATTATATATATATATATATATATATATATATATATATATACAACCGACTCAGGAAGGGTCAAGACCCTGTCAGCGGGGCCAGCGCTCTTCTCCATCTTCCTCTATCCTCCAGGACTCCCTCTTCTCTCAGCTCCCGCATCGACGGCATTCCATGTCTTCTCAATGAGTCCTCTACCGAGCTCTCCCATCTTGGTCTTGTTCTCCGGTCTCCACTCCCATCTCCTCTTTGCCACTCTCTCCTCCTGCATCCTCTCCAGGTTTCCCACCACCTCAATCTGGCTGCATCCATCTTATTTAATATAGACCTTCACTCCAACCTCCTCCCTTATTCTTTCGTTTCTTTGTCTGTCTCTTCTAGTCTTTCCCACTATCGCTCTCCAAACGTATTCTGCCGGCTTGTATTCTGACTATCCTACTCTCTTGTGTCCGTACTCCATCTCTGCCCATATAGTAAACCGTGTTTAACACCCACTCGAATATCCACGCCTTTTCACCTCCACCTCATTTGTCTATCTTTCAGTTAATGGGGTACACTTTCTTACAGCTCCCCATACTTCAACTACTTTCAGTATGGGTTACAATGCTCTTACAGCTTCCACATACTCAGCTATCCTACTTGTTATCTCCTGTACATTTCCTCCTTCTCTTCCAAATACTCCACCCAAGTATTTACATTTCTCCACCATCTTTATCTCAGTCCCTTCCACATCCACTCTTAGCTTCCCCCTCCTTCTTCTCTACTAACCACCATGATCTCCGTCTTTTCTGTGTTCATAGTCAGATCGGCCTCTCTAAACCTATTCGCAAAACATGTCACCACCTCTTTCAGCCTATCTCCCTCTTCGCTCCAGCACGCCAAGTCATCCGCGTATGTCAGAATATCACCGTCCAAATCTCCTATATCCTCTCTCACCTTCTTTATCACTACATCCAGATATTTACCTTTTTTCCCAAGAGGGAAACTTTGTCTAGGATAATTTCTACCTAGGATTCGAACCCGCGACCTTGCCATGCGACTCCGTCGCTCTACCGTTTGAGCCACGGTAGCGGCTGTCTCTCACCCTCTTTATCACTACATCCAGATATGCTACAAACAAAATTGGTGACAACACGCTTCCCTGTTTGACTCCCGTTCTCACCTCAAACCATTCCTTATTTTCATATTCTGTTCTTACATTGCATTTACTATTCTTATACAAACACTCCAGGGCTCCTCTCAACTTTTTATCTACTGCATATTCTCTCTCTAGCACT
>JABUQX010006267.1:7500-10940 GCA_015478945.1 Trachelipus rathkii
TCAAACTGCAATGGCGAATAGCACAGATTGTGTCCCTGGACAAGATATCATTTCGTACGTAATGCTTCTTCACATTCACCCTTCTGCATCAGCGTTCTTGCTGGATCTGGACTGAACCCTCTATTCCATCTGTTTGGACTACAGCTTTTGTAATCCCAATTCCCAAACCTGGGAAGATCCGAAGTTGATGGACAACCAAAGACTAATTTCGCCCTACTGTCATACTTGAAAATTAATGGAGAAAATGGCTACAGGCAACCTTCTCCCTATTCTGGAGAGTCACCAGGCTTTTTCAAACTTCCAGTTTGGCTTCCGCAAAAATCGTTCGACTGCAGATCCCTTGTTAAGGCTGGACCAGTGACATCTGGGAAGCCTTTCAACTGACGGGATGGTTCTCGGTGTCTTTTTGACCTTGAAAAGACTTATTACACAACGTGGAGAACTGGGATTCTCCTTCAATTCCACTAGTTTGGTTTCCGATGACAACTTGCTCTCTTTATCTAATGCTTTCTGTCAGACAGATCCGATGCTCGTCTGTTTTATCACGCCACTTTACTGTGAGGGAAGGTGTTCTGCACGGCAGTATCCTAAGATTATTATTGTTTGCTCACAGATTCAATGGCATCGCTACTACCATCCCAGCGACGGTCAATTTTTCCATCTATGTTGATGACCTGGCGCAATACATTGACGGTGCCAGGCTACCATTTCATGAAAGTCCACTCCAAATAGCCATTGAGAATATTTCACAATGAAGTAACTCCCATTTCTCACCAGCCAAAACCTCAGCAGTACTATTTCGGGAAAAAAGGGTGTCGAAGGACCTGCTACCCCCAGCGACTTAACCTTATATGCTTCACCCATTCCTGTAACTTCACAGGTCAGATTTCTAGGCCTCATTCTAGATGACCACCTAACAAACGCACCGAACATTAAACACCTGAAAACGACTTGTCATCGAGAGCTTGACCTATTATGTCATCTCACCTCAAAATCTTGGGAGTGCTGATCGCAAGTCGTTTTTACTACTTCACATCGCCCTAATTCAATTGAAATTGGACTATGACTGCGCAGAATATTGTCAAGCCTCCCAACACTACTACATCTGTTAGATCTCATACAAATTAAAAACGACATATTCATTGATTGTCCTCAACTAAACACCATTCGCCGCAGTCCTTTTCCTTCAATATGGTCAAAAGACCAAAACACCTAAAGGATACACCTTGCCTGAATCGTCCCACTTCGAACAGTAACTGTTTTCTCTTAATTTCATTTTATTTATTATTATTATAAAAAAAAATTTTTTTTATTATGTACAGAACCCACCACGGCACACAAGGAAGCGGCCACACTGTGTTGAATAATCAACTTCATGAGTGGGTCAAGGTTCATACATATTTTGAATGTCAGTAGAAGAAAATTTGGAGGGCGAAATGAATATTCAGTCAAAAATAAAGCTAAATAAAAAGATCCTTACATTATACATGGTCCTAATATTACATAAAAAAAAATTAAATGTGAAGAATATTCAATTCTTGGATATAAGAGAAAATAGAGTTACTATTAAAGTGGGATGATTCAAATAAGATATGGAATAACCTCTTAATAAAAAGGTGTTATGGACCATATAGTAAGAAAATGACGACGGAGAATGGGATCCAATTGAGGATAATCAATGAAGATATGGTGAACAGATTGAGGGGCATGGCGACGGCAAATTTGCAGGTGGGAGGAATCCCGTAACATGCAGTGATATTGGTGCGGCCAACACGAGGCGTGTAAGTATCACCTTGTGCAAGAGCTTTCGTTAGTGAGAGGAAGACCACTTACCAATGTTCGGCTTTATATTTCTAGTTTCGCTCCTCTAAAATCATTCGCCTAGCACTCCTGCCAGTAAGACCGATAGCCTTGTCGGAGAGCAGAAAATAACCAGTTGATGGGAGGCGACCATGTCAAATGGCATCCATCCGAGAGGAACCTAGAACAGCTCCGGAAAGAGGCGGCGGCCATTCTGGCCTCTCTGTTAGCTATTTTGTTGCCAGTTATCCCTATGTAGGAAGGGGTCCAGCATAGTGTAACTTGTTTCTTGCGAGTGGAGCAGCCGAAGAAATTGTTGCACAGCGGAGACCATTGTGTTTTTAGAATAGGGGGCTATAAGCGCCTGGTGTGCGCTGAGCGAATCTGAATAAATGGCATAAGAGTGGTCTTGGTTAAGGAACAAAATTCGAGAGAGGGCAATCATTATAACAATCAATTCTGCCATAAAAATTGAAACATGATGGGGAAGGGTATAGAAAGGTTGCCGTGAAAGTCAACAGACGCACCCACACTCTCCCCTGTTTTAGGGCCATCAGTAAATACTGGAGTAAATCCACCGTGAACTGTGGGGGAGAGAGAGAGAGAGAGAGAGAGAGAGAGAGAGAGAGAGAGAGAAGAGAGAGAGAGAGAGAGAGAGAGAGAGAGAGAGAAGAGAGAGAGAGAGAGAGAAGAGAGAGAGAGAAGAGAGATATTTTTGAGAGAGAGAGAGAGAGAGAGAGAGAGAGAGAGAGAGAGAGAGAGAGAGAGAGAGAGAGAGAGAGAGAGAGAGAGAGAGAGAGAGAGAGAGAGAGAGAGAGAGAGAGAGAGAGAGAGAGAGAGAGAGAGAGAGAGAGAGAGAGAGAGAGAGAGAGAGAGAGAGAGAGAGAGAGAGAGAGAGAGAGAGAGAGAGAGAGAGAGAGAGAGAGAGAGAGAGAGAGAGAGAGAGAGAGAGAGAGAGAGAGAGAGAGAGAGAGAGAGAGAGAGAGAGAGAGAGAGAGAGAGAGAGAGAGAGAGAGAGAGAGAGGAGAATTTTAGAGAGAGACAGAGAGAGAGAGAGAGAGAGTGAGAGAGAGAGAGAGAGAGAGAGAGAGAGAGAGAGAGAGAAGAGAAGGGAGAGAGAGCGAGAGAGAGAGAGAGAAGAAGAGTGAGAGAGTGAAGTCGATAGCGATAGAAGAAGAGATAAAGGTTAGACAGAAATGTAGAGAGAGAGAGAGAGAGAAGAGAAGAGAAGAGAGAGAGAGAGAGAGAAGAAGAGAAGAGAGAGAGAGAGAGAGAAGAGAGAGAGAAGAGAGAGAAGAGAGAGAGAAGAGAGAGAAAGAAACAGAAGCTAGAGTGAGAGAGAGAAGAGTTTTTAGAGAGAGAGAGGGGAGAGAGAGAGAGAGAGAGAGAGAGAGAGAGAGAGAGAGAGAGAGAGAGAGAGAGAGAGAGAGAGAGAGAGAGAGAGAGAGAGAGAGAGAGAGAGAGAGAGAGAGAGAGAGAGAGAGAGAGAGAGAGAGAGAGAGAGAGAGAGAGAGAGAGAGAGAGAGAGAGAGAGAGAGAGAGAGAGAGAGAGAGAGAAGAGAGAGAGAGAGAGAGAGAGAGAAGAGAAGAGAGAGAGAGAGAAAGAGAGAGAGAGAGAGAGAGAGAGAGAGAGAGAGAAG
>JABUQX010006268.1:0-15000 GCA_015478945.1 Trachelipus rathkii
GAGGGGCAGATAGAGATTTTATAGCAGTAGTGATACACTGATATTTTTCACTAGGATAGTTCCTTTTAATCAGCTTATGTCTGTGACTAATCATACTTATGTGATGCCGTCTAAACTATCACCTTAGATTGAATTCAGTGTCTATTACCTCCTTCACGCATATCTATCCGCAGGTCTGATCTACTCTTCTATAACTCTTTTATGCCCATAGGTGTTGTTATAGTTCGTCTAAAGAGTAATATTTTATATCTCTTGCTGCTTCTCTTACCTTTGAGCCTTATCCACAAAAGGCATATGGTCCTCGAGAGTGGGATTTGTTTACACCTTCCTTCTCTTTGGTTCTATAACAACTTGTGACTACCTTTTTTGGAGTCTTGCACTTGCCTTGGTGTAAATTCGTTATTTCGGTCTGGGGTGTGTATCACAATTCTAACTTTATACGCTTTTTCCTTTTTTCTTGGCTGGATTGAAGTAACTGGGCTCTTTTGCATTGCGCTGAAGTCGTCTATAAAAGGGGACACCTTCGCCAACCCCTCGGCACCTAGTCTTTCTTTGAGTACTGTTTAATACATTTCTTCATGAGAGTTTCTGTGTCTAACATTGTCCTCTAGGATATCTTCGGGTACTCTTACAAAGTACACTTAATTTTATTAATAATTGAATGATATGATAGTGTAGATATATGACTAAAACATTTTCGTTCAAATCCTCTTCTTAGGTTATAATCCACGATAGTTCTGAGCTTAGAGAGTCTTTACTTCATGTTTGTATAATAATAATAACACACACACATTATATATAATTTATGATTTCGATGTTCCAGAGTTGTGCTTAGCGGTATCTCATAATAACAGACGTTCTGTCCCCTTCATATGAAGTCTCTCAGGGGTAATTCTATTCGATTATACCTTTTCTTGGCTTAGTTTCAGGTCATTCAGTTCCACAGTAGTATCGAGCGTTACCGGAGTGAAGATCTTTTTAACTGGACTGAGTCTAGATCTATATAGTCGCTCTGCATAACATGTAGGACACCAAGTCGCCCAAACATTGAGTCACGCCGCCCTTTACGTATTCAAGTTAATACGTGCATACTAACAGAAGCATTATAGATAGTGTAAGCAATTCCCTCTATGGTTAGAGCTTCGCTATATTATTAACTGGATTTTGTATTTGTATATTTCCAGTGCGCTGTAACTGATTTTTCTCTTCCTACGAAGTTACGGGTCTTCAAGCCGTAAGGTTCAAGCATTTTCGTCACTTTCGCGGTGCTCATTCTAACCTGCATCGAAGCCGCATGTTCTGATCATACTTATTTTGCATGCAGGATAACTGTCTCTTTTTCAGGATACATGATGCTACAAATTTGTATTGACTCTATTTTCCAAAAATAATAGCATCACTATATATCTTTCTTTTCTATTCTTTTATTTTCTTATTTATTTTTTTATGACCATAACAACTCACCTTACTCGAGGCGTTCTCCATTTTACAACTTTTATTGAGTTATGGCACTAAGAATGTCGGCAATTTTATTCTCTTCATACGCTAAGTTGAGATGGGCGTGAGCATTCAGGATTATCGGTGTTTGTCACCCATCATAGGAGCTACACTATATTTTTCTTCTAATTATTTATGTACTTATTTATAAAAAGTATTATGTTGATGTTTTTCTTTCATGATGATAGTGCATTGTGTCATACATGAGAAGTCACGAAGAGGGAGTGCGACAAATCCTGCTCTTCGGGTATAACAATTTACCCAACTCGGATTGCCTATAAAAACTCAGATCTGTGCTCATTCTTGCATTTTTTATATACAAACATTGCTTAGAATCTCGAAATACTTATCTGACTATTATTCGGACAACCCAGGTAGTACGATATCGAACTGTCCCTTTTATTTCGTCTCATATAGTTATGTAGCTTTTGTGTAGATATCACTTTTACCTACTATTATTATTTTTTCGTGAGAAATTTTGACATTTTTAGTTTGTGAGAATTATAGCGAAGATGTCCCATTATAACTTCCGTCCTCTCTAGTTCTTTAAGATACATAGTCTCACATGTTTTTCTACAGTGGTTGGCAGGACGCGGCTTTAGTAAGTGAGTCGTGTTGGACTCTTGTCTCAACGCGAGACATTAGTGGTCCTCTACATACGTGTCGCCATGCCACCCTAGAGTTGACTACTTCGAAAACAGTCCAATCCCTCTAAATCTGCTTTATTAAAACTCATGGAGATATTTCGGCTTGATCTCTCCAATGTTAAACTATATATGCTCTTCATTCTTGGTGATGCTTTATGATGACTATTTATCGTATTTGGGCGGTATGATATGCAACCAGTAGCAGTCATAGTTTGCAGCGGGGGTAGTTCGGCATGATCCTCCTAACTAGGAGATCTGCTACTAGACTCTACGACTCTTCACGGACTTAATTAAGTTTACAATTATATGATAAGGACATACTGAGAATTGCTTTGTTTGTAGTATAGTATATGAATGACGTACTAAATTTAAATTGTCGAGGAGTTTTGCTTTCAGGTGATTCTATAAGCTGTCATTAATATTAATATTGTATTTTCAGTTTTAATATGTTTAGATTTATATCTTAATGAATTGTACATGTCGATGACTTTAGATAAAGTATAAAGTATTTATTTAAATTTATATTCGTCATTTTTATCAGTGTATTGTGTGATTCTATGCAGATTCTCGAATGTAAGGACACACTGTTTGTAGTTTTTTTCTGTATTTATACTTCTATTCGATTGTATATTGGTTATTAGAATAGTATAAGCTGACGGGATGGCCGAGAAGAACTGAGAAGTTGGTTCATTATGGCTCTCCCATTAAGGTAGAACCACAGGTGTAATGGTAATGATATTTAATCACAATCTACTAAACCAAGATAAATAGTCATGAAATTTATTTTTATATGTACCTGGCTTCTTCGACTTTTTATTCCGTAGGAAGGGCTTTTAAGGAGGCGAGATACTCTGGTAGTCAACTCACAAGCGGACGATTGATGCGTTGGTGCTGGGCGATTAGACAAGTTCACTGACTCACTGGTGTGATGGAATATCGTCTTAGCTTTGGGCAGTTTCTTTGTTTACAAAACGTTGTGATTTAGTGATGATAAACACTTGTATACCTACTTGGGTTTATCGTTTGGGTGCGAGTTTTTCGTTCTCATGTATATGCATCATATGAGATAGAAGGCTGCCTGAAGGGGAAATGAGACTCTTTATAAATTTACTGGTTATATGATTACATTACATGTTGACGCAATTTTTCATTTCGTCATATTTGTTATATTTTTTTACATAAGAGTGAATCATGTTTAAACAGAGAATAATTTATCATTATACATCTCTCATAAATAAACTACGTAGATCTTGAATGATAATAGTTAAGATGTTAGTTAATTTATTCCACTATAAATTAAATATTTATTGTCTCACTAACTTTAGAAGATAATATTCTAAGATACATTGAGTATTATAATTCCTTGTTTCGAATTAGTTATTATTTTACGGTGCTTATAGTATTCAATCTAACATTGTAAAGAGCACAATCTGATTGAGTGCGGATGTGCATCTTACGACTAAATGAAGTAAGGATCCAATGATTGCTTTGAAAAGAAGAGTTATATTTTCTCATTCTAATAGTAGTGACTACATAATATACTATTAGATCTTTTATATAGATATAGGTGGTTGAATTATATAAGATTATATATCAGAAAGAAGCATTATTTTTATTATATATCTTCTTTATTCAGAAATGGGAGATAACTTATCGTTTATTCCTCTCCCCAATCCCTCTTATTGCATAGAGACTCTCTTCTAGCTCACTTATCTAACTCACTGACAACATTGATTATCGCAGTTATGCTTTTATTCAATAACTAGAGGCATGTAATTAATAAAAATAATTGAAATATGAAAAACGCAATTGGAAAGTTATAACCATAAAACTAACTATATATATTAATATTATATTATTTAGTACATATATAATATATTCATTATTATTTTATATATATTTTATTTTTTATTTTTATATGATATTATATAATTTATATTATTATTATAGATTAGATATGTATATATATTTATAAATAGTAATTTTATCATATTATTAGTATATATATATATATTGTTATCTAGTATATATACATTTTTATAGTTATTATTTTTTTATATATATGAATATATTAGATATTATATAGTTCTCTATTATATATTATTATTAATATATCTTATATATATATATATATATATACGGTATATATTACGTTATTATTGAGTAGTGTATATGTTAACTAGTCTAACTTGTATAGCGAAGGTCTCGAGTTTGATTCATAGCGAAAAACTCTAAAGAAATTTCCCACTTCGTTTTTAAGGCATAATCCACGAGATTTAAGAGGACTTAGGCCAAGGCCTACTTTAGGTCTACCTTTGTTAGGTCCAAATTAGATTAAATTTATTTTATTTATTACTAACTAATATTTGTGACTCTAAATTATATTATAATTTTTAATATAATAATTATTATATTATATATTTGTTGTGCTATTATTTTAATTAGAATTTTTTATTAATATTTTAATATTAAATTTAATAATATAATATATAGTTTATATTATAATAATTAATATATTTTGTTGTGCTATTATTTTAATAATTCTTTTTAATAATTTTAATAAATAATATTAATTATTAAATAATATAATAATTGTAATTATAATAATATATTTGGTGTGCTATTATTTTAATAACATTTTTTTTATCAATAATTAGTTTTAAATCTAGTACATTAATTATACTTATTATTTAGTATTTTCGTTCTTGCAATAATTTTCTATTTTATATTATATTAATCCATTAATAAGCGGTTTGTTTTACGATTATTATTATAAATATGATTTTATATTTGTTATGTCAATTAATAGTTTGGTTTACAATTCCGAGAGCTTGATACCGCATCATTTAATGTATAAAACTTTGCAACGCCGTTTGTCATGCTAAGTAATGTGTGTTCCGAAAACTTTTTCTGGCTTAATAATTTTGTTTGCCTTTCGGTTATTGTTAAAGGGGTCTGAAAATTATTCTCGTGAATCGGTACTCTCTCTGTTATTGAGATGTATTGAGATGAGAGTATGAGTTAGTAGATGATGAGGATGTCATAGTATGTAGTGAGTAGGGGTTATTGTATGTACGTTTAGAGTAGAGGAGGAGGCAGTAGTGTAGAGTATGAGTGTTAGAGATTGAGAGTCGAGATGAGAGAGAGAGAGAAGTATGCGAGGAACGGCGAGAGAGAGGATAGAAGAAGAACCGAGTAGATGCATGAGTAGTATTGCTACTAGGAGAGTACAGGAGGGGGTTGGGTTTAGTTTGTGTTTGCATTAGAGATCAGGTAAGGGAGGGAGGTGTTCGAGATTGTGTTGGATTGGGTTTCGGTTGTGGGTTAGGGTGTTATGAACGTTCGTGTGCTGGGTAGTAGGGTTGGAGGAGATAAGATTGGATTGTTAGGTATATGAGATGGTTAGCATATTTCTTATTGGTTTTGTGGTTATTTGACTTTGGTGACGAGACTGATCGTGGGTCGATGGGTGGTTTTAGAGTATTAGAGTAGCTACGATGGTGGGAGTGTGTTACATTTGGGGATCTGGTGGTGAGATGAGGTTTTAGATATTGAGATTGGAGATTTTGATGATAGACGTTTTTGAGAGAGATGAGAGATGAGATATAGAGAGAGATGAGAGAGAGAGAAGATGAGAGAGATGAAGAATAAGATTATTGTAGTAGAGAGAGATAGAGTTAGAGCATGATGAAGTAAGAAATTAGTATATCGAGAGAGAGAAGAGATAGAGAGAGATTCTATTATTAGAATGAATAGCTTATATTATTAAGTTAAAGGAAAATTTTTGTCGCGCTTTGGTGGTAACAATCATGTGCAATTGTAAGTTTTTAGCAGTACGATATTTCCAAAAATTATTTTTATTTCACCTTAACGATTAGTTTATATATCCATGTTATTGTTGATATTTTTCCCAATGATGTTAATTCCATCTAAATAAGTTCATAACTATATCAGTATTATGGTTGGTATTTTCCCAAATAATGTTTATTCCATCTTAATGACTAGTTTATATATCAGCATCATTGTTGATATTTTCCCAAATGATTTTAATTCAATTTTAACGATTAGTTTATATATTAGTAATTAGTATTAAAGCTGATGTTTTTCCAAGAGATTTTTATCCCATCTTAATGAGTATTTAATCGTTACTTTTAAGAAAATAAATTGAATCATATTACTAATGCAATATAGCTATTTAAAATAAATCATTTATTGATTATTTATGTTTGATTTATAATTTTCTATTTTGCTAGTAATGGAAAAAAAAAAAAAGAGTCCATTTTAAACATGATCGTCAGCTGAATAATTAAAACCAATTATTCGCTCACCTGAAATAATAATGGTAATTAATGTAATTTCAAAAGAAATTCTTGTTTGATGGCATACTTTGGCTGATGATTGGTTGTAAGCGATGACGGAACTGATTTTGAAGCTGAATTTTTTTAAAAAAGCAACATTTAGTCAGGGTAATAGTATGTATAATAATAATAATAATAATAATAATAATAATAATAATAATAATAATAATAATAATAATAATAATAATAATAATAATATGCATGGCAATAATATAATAATAATATATATATTAGTGTAGCTAATGTAATAATAGTATACCCTATTATACCTTCCCTTGTATATATACTCAAAATATCTTTATATACTTAATATTCTTCATAACATCATACTTTAGTATTCATTGTACTAATATTATGTATCATATTTGTATTATATCACTTCATCATCATAAATAACATAATAATAATAATATATTATCATAATCACCATATGATCATCATGTATATTAATTATTAAAAGAACTTTATTGGTTGTTTTCATATATAATTCTATTCCTGCAATGTTTTGGAAAAGCTTTCAATGTATTAATAATTATCCACACAAAAAAAAAAAACAAGAAGAACTCTGGTCAATTGTAGCAAAAGTAAAGTTCAAACAGTTTAGTATTTCCTATCATGACATGACACATGCATGATTACAAGATATGATAAGCATTAGAGAATCTTTTTCTTATTTTAAAGACTGGTTAGGGACTGCGATTAATATTTGAATTTGGCAAATTCGGGAAAAGGATTATTATTAAAGTTCAAAAAATTGAATTAAGCTGAAAAGAATTATTATTATTTTTCGTTCAAAAAAAATAACAAAAAAAAAACAAAAAAAAAAAAAAACCAACAAAACTTTAAATCATTCTGATTAAAACTGACTTTCATAATAAAGAATAAGTTTCTCTACTTACTCCTGTCATCTGAGGGTATATCTGATGGGGCAACCAACACCGTCCTATACTGAAAAAGTAAATAACCTTAAACCACACACAATACATATGTATCAAAATGAGTACCAAGTGTGTATGTTATGAGTTGTTAAAAGATAAGACAAGATTGATACCTTACTTTAAATAAAGACAAAATCCTATTAACCTCCTATCCTTCAATTTTATGTGCATGTTAAATAAACATATAAAGAATGATGCATACTTCAAACACAAATAAAATTTATGAGATTGATGACTACGATGAAAGGCAAAATATAATATATCAAATCGTGAATATAAATAATAAAACATAAAATAGTTCTGCTCAAGAAACTCTTCAGGCCTTCAAAGACCATTTATACCATCCATTAAAAACATAATAAAATTTTACTTCTTAATTTACTTCAAACCGTTTAGTGTTTTGAACACAATATTCTGAGACTGTTGTCGAACAATCCAATAAGAGCATATACCTGCTAAACCGTCGGCTTTCTCCTTTATTATTGGTGAAAGAAATACACTCTCCTTTAGACACACTATTTCAAAAGAATAACGTGTACAATACATTTGATAACAATCTAAATTAAAGATAAGAAAGTAATTTAACTTGCTTTTTAATTTATTTAAGTTTCAATTAAGATGCATAATCATTAATCTTTTTTCGTATAGATAGTTACAAATATGCCATAATAAAAGTATATAAAACTATTAACTATCTACGTCAATATTATCACTACTATATTTATATAGTATAAACAAAACTATATAATCTAAATTAAAGATAAGAAAGTAATGATATATATAAAACAATAATAAATAAAACAATATAATATCATAATAATAATATATTAAACCATTTCAAAACTACTCTTTCTACTAAATAACTAACATATATATATTATATTTAACGCACCAGCAACCACTAACTAATAGTATATACAATCTTATATAAAAAAACTTGTAAAAATTATGAAATGATGGTGCTAGATATCGTACGGAAAGAATATATCAAATTCTATTCAAAATAATACATGTTACAAGTCGATTTAACCCTTGCAATATTTGTTGCGAGTCTTCTCAATAAATAGATATCTAAAAATGAAACTAGATAAATTTAACTCGCACCCACATGTATCTAAGCTCCAACTCACGTCATATCACCCACAGAAAATTCATATATCGAAAAAAAAAAAGAATAGTTATATCAAGAGACTCATTAAAATCTTGATGTTTCCATTAAGAAATAAGATATTAAAATAAATTAACTAACAATATCAGAGATCGAATCGGTAATATCAAAACTTTAAAGAAAATAAAATTCATATATTAAAGTAGCTTGTCAACCCATATTGTTCCCAACTTTGAAGCCCAATAGCATACTCACACATACGATGACTATAGTAGACGTTGGAAAGTAACAAAGGTATATAATAATAATATTCTAATGAAGAAATTAAAGAAGCTAAAAATATTAGTTAATAAAAAACTAACAATACAATTTAATGATAAGCACAGAATATAGGCTCGAAAATTATTGAACAATAAGGTAAAAAATCAACACTCTGTGAGCAACTAGAAAATCAAACAGACACACAAACCAGCCACAAGGTATTTGTAAAGAAAGAGACTGCCACGAAACCTGTGAAAGAACCACGCATGCACCGAAACTAGGGACGGTAGAACCTAATTGACCGAAGAATAACGCTATTCCACAGTTAAAGCAGCCTGTAAATACAAGAAAGAAATTCCTTCAACAGTATGTGAGCAAACAAATAGGACATAAAGTGGAAAATGTAAACCACTTCTGTTCGTTAAATAAAAGAGATGTAGAGGCAACAGGCATACTTTCAAATAAATTGTGCAATAAGTAAACTTGGCAAGTACGAATTCTTCAATAGCAAGAATTAAGAATAAGTCAAAAAGCGGATTAACAAAGTAAATCTGACATTCACTTGTTTGAAAAAATTACGTATGGAGATGTTCTTTAAATGCTTCTAAAAAACTTAAGTCACAAGGACGAGGCACCCCTGAGCATAGTCATAAAGCGAATTTTAAAAGTAATTTGCATACGCCTTGTCAAAAAACCATAGAAATGGAGCTTTCAAAAATTGAAACTTTGTCCAATGGACGAGCAATCTTAGCGACAACTATAAAGAGAGATTTAAAGAACTTCCAAAGGCGGCTTTCGCTCAAGAATATTCAAATAAGCTCATAAAGTAAAAAATAAAGTAATGAAGCTCGGCGATCATTACCAAACGTTCACAAGTATCCTTAAAACTCGAAAATGAGTGTGTGATGACTCATAAAAAGATCAAAGGTCTTAAAAAACCACTATAGATTTAAGACACAAACCTAACGTCTGTTAAACAAAACAGAAAAACAAAAAACAAACGAAACAAACCAAAAAACCCAAACCCACACAAAGCCAAGAGGCGAAACGTCCAAGATTACAACACCTAGAAGTTGTTACTTAAACAAAAAAGATTAAAAACGTAAACACACAATTAGACAACCAAAAGGAACACAGGCAAACAATAACTTTGTCGACAACCAAAGTTACAATCAAGAAAACAAAGCGCAAAGAAAAACGTCATTTTCAATAAACGACAGTAAAAGACTTCTTCCATATGCATAAGTTGAGTATGCTAGAGGATTAAAAAGAAAACAAATATGACCTATCATGGAACATTTTTGTTTTCGAAAAGTCAGAAAGAATAAAATAACATTTGTATATTCTGATAATATAGCAAGAGCTATATAGGATTTAAATATGTTTTTTAAATATGCATTCACGAAAGAAATTGAAATTGATTCGATATTTAGATTTAGTAAAAGGAAAAGAATATTCTATTTCTTTTTATTTATAGACTCCCTTGTATTGAATTAATTAGAAAGGGAGTATTAAATAAAATAAATAAGTTTACCAAAAACGGGAATGTTAATGGAATTAATAACATAATAAGAATATTCCATTGCAAATAGAAAACTCGCAAGATTTAACGAAAAGACAAAACAAGAACGCGCATGCGGTGAAACAGATATTACGACGTTAAGAAAAATAATCTACTTAACAAACGGCTCCTTACGCACTTGCAAGAGTGTGTGGATGATGCCCACACAGAAGAGAGTGTTATGATAAAAATTGAGAAGCTTACAAAACTCAAAGATGAATATTTACTATTGTGAAATAGAGTCATTTACCAACGACCCAATGAATCACCCGGTAAAAAAAAAACTAAGTGTTCTCATAGCCCTAGATGGATTTGCTAATAAGTATTTCGAGTTTATGACTAATGAAAAACCTCTAAATTAGTAACGAAAAACAACCGGATTAGTTTGCAATTTTAATTAGTTTGTTTCAATTAGTATCCACCCAATAGAGTACTTTATTTCATTGGAAATATACCAAGGTCTTTCAAAACTGATACTATATCCACTTTTCTTAACGAATTGATTGAGATTTTTTGTAGTCGGTATTAAACTACACCCACGAACAGGAAGTTCTCATTAGTATGCAAATAATGTTCCAAAATAAAGTGCTTTTTGCGATTTGCTGCGACTTCGATGGTTCCTTCTTTTTGGCTGCTATCTTAAGCAGCTGATAGAAATTCACCTACCTCACAGTAAATATATATAATAATAAAGAAAGTATAATATATATATATACAATAATAATCATCACTACATTCATCAACTCAAATACAATAAACCTCAGTATATAATATATATATAACATATAATAGTAAAATAGCCATACTAATACTAATAAACTATTCTGATGGGGAATTAAAGATATATTATCCCAAATATAATAAAATAAATAATCAATAAATAAAAATTACCAATATAAAATAATAATATATATGCGGCGAATCCAGGGTAACTTCGGGTTAACTTTCTCAGGCGCTCTCTCTCTCTCCTCTCTTCTATTTATTGTACATGAATCCATATATATAAAAAATATTAAGTATAATATATACTAATACTCACCTAAATATATAAAATATACCTCACTGAATATAATGCACTAAATAATCTATTAGCTACCTATTTATAACCAATATCACCTCAATAAAATAAATAATATATCCTCCAAATACCATGAAAACTGGAAATGAAACCTAGGTGAATGAGTACTACCCAGAAACAAAAGTCGAGTCATCGGAGTGAAAGGATCTAACCTCTCCGAGACCTAGAATGCACGACAGGTGAGGAGCTCTTAGAAATGCTAACTATTTGCTTCGATTCCCTTGGCATCATGCATCAAGACTCTGCGATCATGCATCAAGAATACGCGCCACAAGGACAAACAATAAATAAAAAGTTATATCGTGACGTCTTCCGTTACCTTTATGATGCAGTTCGTCGAAAACGACGAGATATGAAGTAATCACAAAAACGGGAAACTGAATCACGATAAAGCCCAGGCTCATTCGTCGCTCCCGATCCAGGATTCCAAGGAAATAAAAGACATTTCAGTCGTTCAGCATTCACCCTACTCTCCGGTCATGGCTCCGTGAAACTTCTGGTTATGCTTAAAGCTCATATTCCTAAATAAAGGCACCAATTTCGAAATCCGAAAGTACATTATACACAAGGCAAATGCAGAGCTGAGGACAATTCCAACAGAAGCATTCCAGAGATGTTTCAATCGGATATGGTCTGATATTTATTAGACAAACCTCTCTCTTATAATATATATCATATATATTATATATATATATATATATATATATATATATATAGTATATATATATTATATATATATATATATATAGTATATATATATATATATTAGGAATAGAAGAAAAGCGAAATTTTAAGAAATCTTAAAGCTTTTTATATGGTA
Source organism: Trachelipus rathkii (assembly GCA_015478945.1). NCBI lineage: Eukaryota > Metazoa > Arthropoda > Malacostraca > Isopoda > Trachelipodidae > Trachelipus > Trachelipus rathkii. The sequence goes on from JABUQX010006268.1 coordinate 12,269, forward strand.
ATTATATTTAGCAGTCAAAAGCATTTTTCAGAAACTAAAATAACATCTTGACTAAGTAATCAATATTTAGACATTGAAATCAAATTTTATATATATATATATATATATATATATATATATATATATAATATATATATAATATATATATATTATATATATATATATATATATATATTATATATATTATATATATATATTATAATATATCAGGGGCGTTTCCTCATAGGTGCTAGGTGTGCGTCGCACACCCTAATAAAAAGCTAATTACCTTTTTTATTACACTTTAGATATAAAGGAGTACTTGTTCAAATGAGATGATTTTGGTACACAATTATTTAATAAATATTAAAAAATTAAACTTGCTTTTAAATCTTCCAATTCGCTTATTTTATATAGTGCCGTATCAGAAAGGAAATCTTTTCATGTCGGCCTTCAATTTGAACGCCTTATTTCCCATTGTGTCAATTTATTGAACGGCACGCTCTCTCGCTAACATTATTTGTATTCTTTGAATACGTAAAGTTGTGCGCTTAAATCGTAGCACAGGTTTTGGGCTGGCGCCGAGATTTATTTTTTTATATTTTAATGTGATATATATATATATATATATATATATATATACTATATATATATATTATATATATATATCATATATATATATATATATATAATATATATATATATATATTATATATATATATATAATATATATATATATTATGTATATATATATATATATATATATATATATATATATATATATATATATATATATATATATATATATTATTTTTTATATATTTATATAATATATATATATATATATATATATATATATATATATATATATATATATATATATATATATATATATATATATATATATATATATTTAAAAATGTTTGATTTTTATGTTATACGCCAGCCATGTGTACAAAATATCTCTGCTAATCATTCTACATGTGATGTAACTATTTTCCTTTACATTATTTGCAAAAATATATTATATAATTAATTTTGCATTTTATGAATATGATTAATTGTTCCTAATTATAAAATTACATTATTCGCTTTATTAACGAATTTCTTAAATTAAAACATAAATATTATTGCTATTCCGAGTAGTCTACCATTGTGTTAATAACTCAAGATTAAATTAAAAAAAAAAAAAATATTAGAGTATTGCAGATGCTCTCTAATAAGGGAAGCGCGTGGAGTTTTTGCTTTTGCTTCATTAATTAATGGTTTTTCAGTAATTCATAATTATACATTTATTTATTTATTATTGATGTTATATGCATTTTATATTTGTGGTAATATAGCAGATTGCACTTTCGGAACAATATTCGACTCCATTTTACTTAAAAGTGAACTAACTGTACTTTACGCTGGTTCTGAATTCTACGATAAACCCTTCTTTGAAATTTTAAAATTTTTGAAGAATAATATCTGGTCTAAGAGAAGCTTATAAACTTGCTGAACTAATTTTGACAATTCCTAGCACAACCAACTCATTTTCAGCTTTAATTAAAACGAATTCATACATATTGTAGAAGCAGTCAAACCCAAGATCGTCTTTTTTTTTTTTTTTTTTATACAGATTACCACCACTCACGGGCTGGGCCCTTTTCAAGGAGGGGGCAGAAAATAAAATACATGAAAACCCACCCAAGCCTAACGCAAATCTCTTAGGTGAGCGCAGACGTGGGTTTTAAAGAAAGGAAGATTAAATACAGTTGGAAAACAGAAGATGGCAAGGAGTTCCCAAAAACAAAATTGGTTGAAAGAAGGAGGCACCACAACGAACGAGTCTGTGGATTTTCGATGCTCACCGCAAATTCATGCGAAGCATGGCCCCGCCTTGTATTACGAAAGGGCGACGCAATGGCAGGTTGGAAATGCGAGAAGGCCAACTCCCCTGAGCATCTGACGTTGTAGTACCTATAGAAAAGAGATAGTGAGCCAACGTCACGTCGCAGAGATAGAGAGGGTCAAGAGAGTTTGAAAGTAGGGGACAGTTTATTAGTCTCTTAGTTTTAGACTCAACTCTATCCAATAGAAGGGTGGAGCCGGAGCCCCCCCCCAGATGTGAGAACAGTACTCCAAACAAGGGCGAATAAGGCCCCTTATATAACTGGAGTAGCTGAGCAGAAGAAAAAAATTCCCGCGAACCTGTACAGAACTCCCCAGCTTCTTTGAGGCACCTTAGCAACCGTTGGCTGATATGAAGGTTTCCTAAGACAATTTTTTGTTTAAGTTTTCAGACCAAGAATGTTTATGTTGTCAACAGGTGAGACGTTAGAACCGTCGAAAAAATAGGAAAGTTAGGAGGTGTTTTGAGAGGGAGATGTAAAGAAGTTGAGTTTTCAAAAGAGTTGAATTTCACAAGGTTGCGGTGGCCCCACACCGGGAAATTCCATCCAGGTCGGCAAGAATAGAATCGGAAAGCTGAAGACGAGAGGCAACTCTAGATGCAAAAGAGGGAGCAGATTTGAAATGAGTGGAAGAATGGAGAGTTGAGTCATCGGCATAAGAGTGAACAGAGTTAGAAGTACAGCTGAGGAGGTCGTTGATGAAAAGTAAGAATAAAGTTGGAGATAAAACAGAACCTTGAGGAACACCACAATTAACAGGAAAGGAGGAAGAAGTCGCTCCATCAACGAGTGCTGATATGGAGCGACCAGAAAGAAAACTTGACAAGAGTAAGCAAAGAGAAGGAGGAAACCCAAAGG
>JABUQX010006268.1:22500-23937 GCA_015478945.1 Trachelipus rathkii
TCAATCGATAACTGTAAAATCCCAGCGGAACTGTTTTTTCATTTTCTGTAGAAACTACTACACCTGCCAAGGCTGTCTGACTAGCATCAGTGAAAACAGATATTTGAGCATTATTAGAAGGAAAACCCAAAGGTATAGCATTTTTGAGGGCCAATTTGGCCATATTAAAGGCTTCTTCTGCCTCAGGATTCCATTTTACTCTGCGTTGAGAGTATGGTGCACCTTTGAGAAAAGAAAGAAGAGGAGAAATAATTTCAGAAATACCAGGAAGAGAAGAGCGAAAATAGTTTAGACTGCCTATGAAAGAACGTAAATCTTTGATAGTCTTGGGTTTTGGGATATTCATAATAGCAGTGGTTTTATCCTCATTAGGGAGCATGGAGCCTTCGGACACATCAAAACCTAAATATGTAACCCGAGACTGTCCAATTTGGCACTTATCAGCACTAAGTCTCAAATTAAAAGATTTTAACCGGTCTAGTACCATTTCTAAAATCTTCATGTGTTCATCATGAGTAGGAGTGGCGATGAGGATATCATCAATATATATAAAAATGTTAGGGATTTTAGAAAGAATTAAAGATATGTATTTTGTAAAACTAGTGGGACTGGAATGGAAGCCTTCTACAATACTATTATATGAGAAACTGCCAAAAGGAGTATTTATAGTTAAGAACTTTCGACAATCAGGGTGGACTTTAAGGTTATAAAATGCCTTTTTTAAGTCTAGAACAGAAAATACCTTACACCCGTGAAGTAAGTTCGTAAAGTCATTTAAGTTAGGGAGACTGAAATTGTCTCGAACAGCTCGTTTGTTCAGTAATCTCAAATCGGCTACTATTCGGACTCCACCACTAGGTTTAGAAAGTACCGAAATCGGAAATCCCCAAGGTGAGTGTGAGGGAGAAAGTACCCCAGCATTTACTAACCTGCCTATCTCTTCTTTGGCCTTATCATATAAACTAGTAGAGATTCTGCGACTTTTAATGTTTATTGGGGAACCCGTAACTTTAAATTTATAAGGAATTAATTCATTTAAGGAATTTTGTTCAGCGGGGGAAAGAGGAAATTTTGTAAAGCCTATTTCACTTGTATTATTAAAATCACTTTCTTTATTAATATCACTTTTATTCATACTTATTTCATTTCTATTTTTATTACACTTGTAGGAGGCATTGTCCTGATAGCTACCCCCAGGGATATTATTATTATAATTATTATCTCTCACATTAACATTTTCTAAAATTTTATATAAATCATCAAACAACATTTTATATTCACCTAATAGAGAAGTATAAAGGGAAGGCGCGGAAGGGAGTTTAGGAGAAAGAGTTAAATTTATATAATTAAAATCATTTGTTATGGGTAGTGCTTCAGAATCATTCCCTTGAATGACTTCACAAGAAAGACCAGTTGTGGCATCAATTATAATATTTG